>JAVJIF010032471.1:60000-130179 GCA_038442645.1 Agave tequilana | reverse complement strand
ATATTTATATAAATATTTATAATTATATATTTTAATATATAAATTGTGGGCTAAAGGTTTACTTGGACGGTTCGCTGGTTACCCGATTTAACCGGTATTTTACCCGGTTTCAGGCGAGTACAACTTTATTTTTGACATGCCTCTACTTTAATATTATGCGAGCATTTTTAATATATTTATTTAAAATAAATACTCTTGTATTTTAAGCATGAATGGGATGTGGATATGTTAGCATGCTTAGTATTTAAACCGAAAATTTGATACATGATATCATGCTATGTAAATGAATATATGATGTTGCACTCGGTATTTACCCGACCTTGGACATGTTATGCCTGATACGTGATTTGGGATACCGACACTTGGCATGTTACACTAAGGATATAATTTTTGTCACCGGCACTTTGATATTTACACCGGCACACATAGTTGACACCGATATTGCCATGCTGTATTTGACACCGACATCTTTCATGCTATATTTGGTACGGACGCTTGACATGACATATGTGATATGTGACCCTAATATTGATACTTGCTACCCTATGTTTGACATGTGATACCCGACCCCGATACTTGTCTTGCTACACTTATCACATGACTTTGGACACTGATACTTGATACTTGAACGCCTGTTATTGACATATGGTATATGCTATGTTTTCATGTGGTATAAATGCCTGGACCTGACATTATGACTCTTGATTGGACATTACCACCCCTGAGACCTGATTATATGACATATTCATGACTATACTGTTACGGGGACATGACATGATTATTATATTATTATTACCAGATATTTGGTACTCCTGAACTCCTGGACTCCTGTATACTTGAACCCCTGAAATAGGGAGGCTCCTGACATTACTCCTGTATTATACTCCTGTTGACCCCGTAATAGGATAATCATGGATATTGTACATTTGTGGACACCCGTGAAATTATTATTTGAGACTCTGTCATATGTAAACAACTTACACCGGATGGGGGAAATTGATGGGTAACGATATAGCTTCTGTGTTTATGATGGCCATACATATGTTGTACAACTTCCTGTTGGATTCGACCTGGATGGCCACCAGGCGCTTCCGAGGGGTGTACTGGCACCCCTACCCCCCTGCCTGCCTGTCCGGGTGTGCTATAACCCCTAGGTATATCCTGTGGGGAACGGTGACACTCCATTCCTGTTCGGGTGTATTGTGAGACCTTCGGGCATATAGTAAATCCCGGTGCCTAGCGGTACGTTCCGGCTCAGTACCGGATAATCCTGGACCGTTGTCCCGGGCATGCACGGGACCCATTATAAACATGGTTCGTCGCTCCCCATCAATTTCCAATAACCAACCTCGCTAGATTTGTATGCGAAAGTATATGGCACCGGCACCGGTTATATACCAAACATACAAATTGAACGAGTTAATAATAATAACTTAATAAATTGACTTCGTGCATATTTGTGTCATTTCCATACTTGTCATTTATTGTAGTTACTCTATGATTCCTAACTTGATTACATGACATTTGGCCCGATATACATGCTTTTATTTCATGCCTTATAAATGTTAGTGTTATTTCCATATTCACTATTCATTGTGATTAATTCATGCTTATTGATTTGGGTCCATTATACTTGTCATGATGCACTTGCTATTATTTGTACTTACCGTTGGGTTTTCTTGTACTCGCTGGGTTTTTCCTAACAACCCTGGACTTGCATGTCCAGATCTAGCAGCTTGGACCGAGGGGACCCATCGGCTGAGGATCAGGCCTACCTCGAGGAGCAGGCGGACCAGCAGTAGCTCCGTCCGGTCTTTTCTCCCCGCTCGCGAGATCCCCTTTCTACCTCCGTGAGTTATTATCTGTTGTATCATGTGCAGTCTACTTTTGTATTATCTAGTGATGTAATATTGATGTAATATTATATCACTGTTTGTGATGACTCAGTACTTGTATAAATTATGTTGGAATGTATAATATCACGTATTTCCGCACCCTGATATATGTGTTGTGTTGTATTGATGCTTAGCGTACATACGTGATGGTACCATCGCCCTGCGTATGTACGTCGCAGTGGCGTCTCCGTACCCGCCGGGATCGGGGCGCCACACAATTGATTTCAAACGATCACACCACATCGAAATTGAGTTTGTCGTCCCTTCAGGCAATGCTCTCCAAACTCCAATATCAATTGTAAGAATCCAAACTTCGGCTTAGTTATTCGAATGGAATCCACCATACATGCCTTCCCAACACTTCACCGAAGAGAAACAATACCATATGAGCCGACCAATGAATGTCTACAACTCAGCAATTGAATGGAACACCCATACAAATGACCTCAAGAAGAATCCAACATGAGTCAACACTGACTCTCCAACTGACTGGCACTCCAATCCAAGTGTCTTCAAGACGATCCAACCAAATGTGAGTAGAGGACATCAAATACCAACATCAGCTCAACAAATTAAATGCCGCCCCCTTATGGAAGCTCAACTATCTTCTCACTAGAAGATCAAATGTTCATTGAGATCACAACAACTTCACCTCTACGTGAAGCTTAACTCTTCACCTCCACATGAAGTTCAAATGAGCTTCTCGAGGATCCAAATACACCAAATAACTTCATACAGGTTGCATCACCAACGGCTGCGCCTTTACGGCTGCCTACGTATCTTGCCCAAAAGATCAAGCCATCCGTAGTTCATTCAAACGTGCTCCATCGAGCTCAAGCAACTGTGACTAAATCTTCAGTCGCGAATTGAATTGGCTGAGTCATAAGAAGCTCCTTACTAACATTGTCATGGAGAATAACGACCTTCAATTGGAGCTTGTCACGGTCACTAACTTGAGATTCATGTTTTTCACCCACTTTCGTAGTTTTATCTTGGCTCCATAAGCTGCAAATAATTCAACATTCTTATCAATGTCTTCAACCTGTTCAGCATCAAAACTGGCTACATGATCTCCACCGGTGTCATATCCGGTGAAGTCCTTATTGATACCGAACCAACTGGAGGTGGTTGAGTGGAATCACCTCCCCCGCTGCGATGCATCCTTGGCCTTCAATCTCTCCACCTGCTGAGAGATGGTAGACTTCAATAGTGAAGTCTCATCAAACATGACATGCTAACTCAACACAAACTTCTTGTTTTCGGGGTCCCATAATTTGTAGTCTTTCATATTTCTTTTGACACCCAAAACACAAACTTCTTTACTCGCGGATTCACCTTGCCAACTTTGGCACTAAAGTAGGCCAGATTTTCAAATACCTATAGCAAATCATGATCTTGAGCAGCTTTCTCAGACCAAACTTCAAGAGAAGTTTTTACCTCTTATCGCAGTCGATGACAATCTATTTATGAGATGGCTAGCATATATAATCGCCTCAGCCCAAAATGAGATCTAATCGTGCATTAGACAACAAACACCGAACCTTCTCCAGCAAGGAATGGTTAATCTCCTTAGCCGACCCATGCAATCCATTTGTGAAGTAAATACCAATATCAGTGTTCTTGCCAAATTGTAAGAATTTGTTCTTGTATCTTTCAACATTACCAATTTGAAGCTCCTTGATGTTCCTATCAGTCTGCTTCTCCATCATATCCTTCCACTTCATCAGCATACCTAGGGCTTCAAACCTTTGTGTCATGGGATATATCCAATAATGCCTAGATAAATTATCAATAAAAGAGACAAGTACCGATGACCTCCAAGCGATGCAGTCTCAGCATGTCCCCAAATACTTACGTGAACATAATCAAGAAGACCTTCCGAATGGCGAGTAGTGGTGTTGAATTTCACCTTTGTCTTCTTGTTCAGAATGCCATGTCCCCCAATTCCATGTTGCAGGTAGATGCACCTTCCAACGATTCCTTCTTTGTTGGAGCTTGCAAAGACTTTTCTCTTTCATGTCTGAGTCTCATCTGTCAGACCTGTGTACATACATCATCTGAAGAAATAGAAGTCTCCACTGACCTGTAGCTATACTATCCTTCAAGTAGTAGAGATTATTTCGACAGACGCCCTTCATAAGCACCATTGAGCCGTTGGTTATCTTGAGAATACCATCTCTTATAGATACCGCTAGACCCAATATTTCTAAAGCACCAATTGAAATAAGATTCCTTTTGAGTTGAGGTACAAACCTCACTTTCTTCAACTCCCGTACTATCCTATCAAAAACTTGATACGAACTGTACCTATCCCTTTCACTTTATACGGATGATCATCACTCATGACAGCGAAATATCTATCTAGCTTCTCAAAGCTAGAAAATCAATCCTTGTTCGAACACACATGATAGGTAGCTCCTGTATCTAATACCCACTCAGAATCACCTGAGTAACTAATAGTAGAAGTAGTAACGAAAAAAGAGAATCCCAATGAGTCTGAGTCTGATCCATCCGCCTGTGAAGTACTGGCGTGAGTACTGACCACCTGTGCGAGATTTGTCTCAGTCTTCGACTCTTTCTTCTTACTTTTGGTCTTTGGACAATCAACTTTTCAGTGCCCTAACTTTTTGCAGAAGGCGCAGTGGTTCTTCTTTAGATCTCTGAAACCTGGCATGGACTCAGATCACCTCTGCCCTTCCGATTAGAATTTCTGCCTCTTACCACCAACGCCTCTGCTGATTTACTCGCAGAAGAAGACAATCTGTCCTGCCCCTCCTTACTTATAATTTACAAGAGTAGCCGACCCCTCACTGTAGTTAAGTGTTTATCTACTTTTGATCAAAGTAAAAGTAAAGGTCTCATACTTTTTTTCAGGAAGAGAATTTCATAGAATCACTGCCTTATTCACCTCATTGATCTTCACATCCATATTAATTAAGTCTGTAATAAGCTTCGTGTAGCTATTCATGTGTTCATCCATGGAGAGTCCTCTCTTCATCTGGAAGCGATAAAGCCTCCTCTTCAACTACAGCCGTGACTCATATTCTTCTTCGTCAGATATTTTTTTTCTTCAGGATCTCCCACAGTTGCCTTGCAGATGTTTTATGCAACACATGATACTTGATATCTTATGTCAAACACGACCTTATCAAGTCACACGTCGTTTGATTCATCTTGTTTGAATCTTCTTCAGAAGTAGTCTCACGTTTTTCTCTAACCGTATAGTATATTCAAGGTTTGATGCCACCAATGCATCCATCACCTCACATCGCCTCATACCAAAGTTGTTCTTGCCATTAAACTTTACTACATCAATCCTCAATGGATGTGGATTCACAAATTTCACTGTAGATGTACTATCTCCAGCCATCTTCTCAATTCATTCCTCAAAATAATACGAAAACAAACAGAGTTAGATTAAAAAATTAGATAAAGATAGAATCTTTATCTCAAAGAGAAACCCTAGAAGAGTTTCTGAAATGATATACTCCATTAAATTTGATTCCTTGAGAAATGCAAATGTTGTTCTGAGATCGACACATGATCCCACAAACAGTCCCAATGCTGCTCCAAGATCGACACATGATCTCCGCCAAACAGCCACCAATGCTCTTAGAATCGATACATGATCCCACGAAGAACCTGAGATGCTCTGATACCACTTGATGTGACTCGCGACTGCTAGCAACAACCAACTGAGGAACCCCAAGCAACAGATAGAGATGCGCCGGAGAAGTACCCAATCGACAAGAAAAGAAAACAAGAGAGAAAGACAAGCCAAACATGATATTTAACGAGGTTTGGCAATTTTCCTACGTCCTCGAGGCAAGGGAGAGAGAGATCTTATCGATTCAACAATCAATTATAAGTTGTTCCTTGAGGATTTCAGAGGGATACACAAGGGGATACAATTCATGAGGGCTCTAACCGTTATTTATAGATAGAGAGTCTCAGACTTTTAGGAAACCTCAATTGGATTCGACTTCAAATCAGAAACGAAGTCCAAATCTGAACAGAAGAGCAGGTTCGCCTGTAGATCGATGGGCGGTCGACCGACCTTGTTCTACGGTCGACCGGTCAGCTGACTGGGACCAGCAAAAACCAAAGTGTGCCAGTAGGTCGACCACTCCGGTCGACCGTTCTCCTTGCCATGGTCGACCGGGCGGTCGACCGGGCTGCGTCTATATACCTTTTGCACGCCGGTTGACCGGGCAGTCGGCCGGCCGGCACCTATCCTGGCATGCTACGAACTGCGTTCTCGTTCCTTCTAGATTCCAATCTCTGTGCTATCTTTTTCAATGAGCTTTAAAAACTCTCCCGATGTATTTTATCTCCTCTCTTCTCCTCTCTCCTTACAGTAACCTCTACGGCGGGCACGAGCTCCAAACCAACACCGAGAATCTCAGCCAGGCCCTGACCCTTGTTGGAGCCCGAGAATCTGAAGTAGATGCCACAACAAACTTTTTGATTCATGTGTGCGGGATAGAGTTGTGCAACAGCTCAACGGCATGCTGCGTGCTACAAGGAAGGGTACAGTGATTTATTCGAAATTGAAGAATATAGCTTGTTTGCAGAAGAAGAGTAGCAAGGAACAGAAGAAGATGTAGCAGGTGATCACAACACAGTAATATGCTAGCAGTGGTGGTGGATTGGTGCCGAACTTGTGGAGGATCAAGGAAGCCATTCTTGGATCAAAGAGAAGAACACATTTGTATGCTTTCGTAGGCCACAAGCTCACACATAATCTTTCTGCAGAATTTGAAGCATGTAGACCTTTATATGCGTTTGTACTTGTTAACTGTTGTGCCTACGACAACAACCCTGAAGAGGATCCCCTGAATCTCCCAAGCACGAAGAACAATCCCAAACAGCACAAAAAAATACCAAGAGAAGCACACGCGCAAACAAACAATTTAACGAGGTTCGGCCTCAATGTCTACGTCCTCGGGGTATTCAAAAAGAGAGATTAATTACTTGGAAGATTGATTACAATGCTTGCAGCCTCCCTGATCTCCAGAAGCTCAAGAACTTTCAGCCTTCAAGATACTAACCCTAGAAACTAACAACAGCCCTTAAATACAACAGATTTCTGAATCAGCAGAAATTACCCGCACCTGACTGTCGGTCGACCGGGCGGTCGACCGACCCCTTCCACCGGTCGACCGGTCGGTCGACCGGGTGCCCAACAGAGAGTTGGGTACTTTCAGTCGGTCGACCCGCCGGTCGACCGAGCTCCTTCCTTGTGCACGTTGTGCACATCGGTCGACCGGGCCGGTCGACCAATCTCCTTCTACTGCGGGCGGTCGACCGGGCCGGTCGACCGACCAACCTGTTTCCTGCTGCTGCTGATGTTTTCTGCTGTTGTTCCCCTCGTCTTTTCGTCGTCGACTTCCTCGGCAATCACTCGACGACCCCTCGACGATCCTTGTCAACTTCCTCAGCAATACTTCTCTCTTTCCAACAATTCTCCACCTCGGCGAAGATTTTTCCCAAAATCTGAGCCTATCTCCAACGAACCCTAGTTTATCACCTGGCGAAATCGACACACGATCTCGGCGAAATCGACACACGTCTCGGCTTGCGCGCACCGGACGAAATCGATACACGATCTCGGCGAGATCGACACACGATCTCGGCTTGGAATCTGTAGCTCAGCTATCCACTGGAAAACATCGAACATACCTTCCCTGTACTTCACCTTAGGAGAATTTTCATACATGCCGATCATCAACTGTGACTTCTACTTCGTAACTTCACGACCTCACGAAGACTTCATCACGAGCCAACACTGACTCTCTAACTGACTAGCTCTATCTAGTCTTCCTGTCTTCCACTGACGGTCCACCAAGTCTATATAGAGCACACCAACATCTTCGACTTCAACTGGATGCACACCATTCCTTATGCAAGCTCAACATCTTCTCACCGGAAGATCAACATGTTCATCGAGATCACAACACCTCACCACCACGTGAAGTCCAACTGGCCACAACACTTCACCTCTACGTGAAACCTCTCCACCTCTACGTGAAGATCCATCGGCCGCAACTCTTCACCTCTACGTGAAGTTCCATACAGCTTCTCGAGAACCCAAATAGCTTCATAAGAGTTGCATCAATTACAATGGCTGCGCCTTTATGGCTGCCTATGTACCTTTGCCCAAAAGGATCAAGCCAACCGTAGTTCATTGAGATGAGCTTCATCAAGCTCAAGCACTTACCTGTATTTGCAGCAGCGAACTTGTCAGACTGAGTCAAATGAACCTCCTCACGACCATCATGGAGAACAACGGCCTTCAGCTTCAGCTTATTGCGATCACAAGCTTGAGATTCATGCTTCTTTTCCCACAAGCATTGTAACGCCCCGATTCCACGGATACGGGGACGTCACTGCAACGTATATACGTAGGTCAGAGAGTGCCCCCACGTATATACGCTAAGCATAAAGTACAACAAGAAAGGATCAGAGTGCAACACAAAGCATGGTATACACACATATGCCAACATAAAGGTACAGATACAAAGTCATCACAGTATGATAAACATTACATATTACATATGTCTTTTATCATAACAAGTCCAAAAGTCAAATATACAATAAGAAGACAAAATGCTCACGAGTAGGATGAAGATCCCGTGAGTCAAAAGGAGCCTGACACAAGGATCTGGAGCTAGGCCGCCTGCTCAAAAGGAAAGCTCGATCTATGGTGGATAACTCCACTTCAATCCAGCTTCAGAATCTGAATGTGCAAATCCAAGGAATCAAGACATACAACAGTAATGAACTACAGCCAAGTGGCTAAGAGACATGAATAGGGGTTAGAACAAAGTATGGAATATAAGAACAGGTATTAACATAATCATAAAACGGAAAACACAAGTAAAGCTGATTACAAGCAAAAGTGATTGTATATACTTAGGTCACGGTCCCATGAGACTAGTACATCGAAGGAATAATCCAAACAAGGAAACCCTCATCTATATACCTCTATCTCATGCCACAGTAATCCAAGCATATAGAATCAGAGTTGCAAATCATACTAAAATCATAACGAGAATACATAACAAGAAGACATGAATCATAATGAGAAAGACGTAATCCAATAACCGGAATCATCACTGGAATCACGACAAGTAAATAAGAGTCGTAACAGGAACTAAGGCAGAAATCATAGCTGGTACACATAACGGTAACTATAACAGAGAACATAACTGGCATCTATTATTATTATTACTCGCCTAACCCATATATCTAGGTATGTGTCTCGGTATCGATCCCAACTCACATACATCCATATATAAGCTATTCGAGGTTTGTTAACGGAAGTAGATGGAGAACTGATATCACCTCTTATAGTGGCACTCATACACCGGGGACCAGTTTAGTGGCCCAACGGTTCCCACCACCTGGGACCGGTTTGGAGGCCCAAAGTCCCCCTATAGGTAATCATGTGGGCCCTAAGTCCCACTACAACTTTCCGCCGCATATATCATATCCATCACTATAAGCAAGGTACCATTCCGGCATCCATCACTTCCTCCCATACCCATACAAGTGGTAGCTTATTAACATAATTATCTGGTTACGGGAATAAACAGTTATAACAGTGATAGCCCTACAGATTCAAGAGGTGGCCCCATAGATTCAAGAGGTGGCCCCCACCGTGTGGTGTGGCACTTAGTTCCATAAACAAGACAGGGTTCCCGTAAACAAGACAACCATACGGTCAAGTGTGTCATGCTTGGTTTTTAAAGATAGCATGACGAGGTGGTGATGTATAACAAGAAATGAAACATAACAAAGAATTAATAATTGGCCGGGTCACTCATGACCTAACAAGAGGGTCTAACAAGGTAGTGGCATGTCAGTTGGTCAGGTGATAACATATTAGGTGTCATGTCATGTGATATACATGTGCTAAAAGGAAAGATAACTGACAAGGCTGTATTAAGGTAAGGCAAGTGGAAACATAGAAACAACTTAGGGTTCAACGACCTCAAAGGTCTGCCACGCATGCTATAAAAAAGGAAGCAATAGTATCACGGCAAGGTACAAGTTAAGAATGAAACAAGCAATTACAGGGTAATGCATAAACTTAGAATTATGGAGTAACTAGAAGTAATATACACCAAGTAACGAGTCATGAAGCACGGTATACAAATACCTGAACCAAGCATAAGATCCAAAGTTTAGATAGGAATCAACTATAACAATCAGACAAAGTTAGTCGACTAGGTCAAGAGAGTAGTCGACTAATAGAAGGGTTAGTCGACTAACAGTAGGTACAGTCGACTAAAACTGTGTAACAGAGAGTTGGGTTTCTGATTCAGGAAATGTTAGTCGACTAGGGTCAAGGGAGTAGTCGACTAATAGAAGAGTCAAGTCGACTAACAGATACTTAAGTCGACTAAGTCTGTGATACAGAAAGTTGGGGTTTTTCTGGTTCAGGAAGGGTTAGTCGACTAGGTGGATTCAGGAGTCGACTAATAGTGATTTCCAGAGAGTTGAGATTTGTTTCCAGGGAAGATTAGTCGACTAATATTTGGGGTAAGTCGACTAATACTGTGTTTTCCAGAAAAGTTAAGTTTCAGCTAAGTGTTCTAGTCGACTAGCTCCTAGGTTAAGTCGACTAATAGAGGTCGGGGAGCAGTTTACAGAACAGAACTTGGGGGTTGTTCTTGATGGTAAAAATGTGATTTTTATGACATGTGAGCACAAGATATGGGGATACATGTATACTAGGAATGGAACATGTCTTGGTGAGTAAAGATACTCACTAGGAAAGGCTTGATTGAAGTTCTACGAGTCCGGGAAGAGGGTGGTCGACGAATAGCTCCCAAGCGATCCTTGGCGACGAAGAGGGCTACGATCCGAGCTCAAAATCAGAAGCTTGAGCTGGTGGTGGAGATCTTGTGGAGTTCTTGGAGCTAGGGTTTAGGTTGAGGTGAAGGAGAGACTTGGAGATGGTTTTTCTCTTTTGGTGAAGTGAGGAAGAAGAGGGAAAAATGTAAAGGAGAACTTATATAAGATTGGGATTTTGTGAAGGCAGTGGAAATAGGATAAATGCAAGGGGGCTTTGTGTGAAAGGGGAGGGATGAGGTGTCCCTAGGGTGGCCACTTGGCCGGCCATGGGTGGAGAGAGAGAATGAGTGGGGTTAGGTGAGGGGGGAGTGGGAAATGAGGTGGCAATTTAGGTGGAATAGGAATTGCAAAAATTGGAAAAAAAGCCCGAAATTCAAGTGCCTCGGAATGATCTGAAATTTTTCCAAAAATCAAGAATAATATATAAGGACCAATAGTGAAATCCGTTTGAAGAAATACTTTATAATTTTGAAATTAAAAATCCCGGAATCAGTTACCTACCGACTCCGTTGGAATTTTCATAAAATCCTAAAATTCTCAGAAAAAGAATGTAGGTAGGAAATGCAATTCTAAAAGATAAAGTCTAAAGGACCATCATGAAATTCCAAACAGTTTGAGAATTAAAAATCCGGGAATCGGTCAGCGACACTGGCCGACACCGGTTTTGAAGATTTTCAACTTAATCACAGAAAATTCCAGAAAATCATAGAAAATCCAAAATATTGAAAAACGACGTTTTAAAAACTGAAATCGGTTTGAATCGGATAACCAGAATGTCAAAAACAAGTAAAACTCTGAGATCGAGTCCCCGGCTCAGACTAAGGCTGACTCCGAATTCACCGATCCAAATTCAAGGCAAAACAATCATATAAGGAATTTATAATACGGAATAAATATAGGAAAAAATCGAAAAAATACGATCGGAAATCTGAATACGCAACTAAGTACGTATTCCGGGAACGGGGTATTACAAGCATGGTTTTACCTTGGTTCCAATAGCTGTAAACAACTCGACATTCTTAGCAATGTCTTCAACCTGTTCAGCATCACCCTTGGTTTGATGATCTCCACCCGGTGTCACATCTGGTGAAGTCTCCTCTAATGCCGAACCAACTGGAGATGATGGAGTAGCATCTACCTCCATCCGCTGCGATCCAACCTTGGTCTTCGTCCTCTCCACCTGCTGAGAGACGGTGGACTTCAACACTGAAGTCTCTCCAAAAGTGACATTCTTGCTCATCACGATCTTCTTGTCTTCGGGGTCCCACAACCTGTAACTGTTTCCCTTGACGCCCAAATAGACAAACCTCTTTGCTCGCGGATTCACCTTGCCATTCTTGGCACTGAAGTAGGTCGGACTTCTAAACTCCCGCAGCACACCATGATCTTGAGCAGCTTTCCCAGACCAAATTTCTAATGGAGCTTTACCTCCTATCGCAGTCGATCTGTTCATGAGATGGCTAGCATACTCAGTCGCCTCAACCCAAAACGACTTGTCTAATCCTGCATTAGACAACAGCCGCCGAACCTCCTCCAGCAAGGAACGGACTACATCTTTAGCCAACCCATCTGTACCTGTTGTGAAGTGAGTAGCAATACCTGTGTTTTGGCCAAATCGTAGGAATTGGTGCATGTCCTTTCCAACATTATCAATATGAAGCTCCTTTATCTTCCTACCTATCTGCCTCTCCATTCTTCCTCTCCACTTCACCAACACATCTAGGGTTTCACCCCTTTGTCTCATGGGATATATCAAACTTGCCTAGATGAACCATCAACAAAAGAGACAAAGTACTCGTGACCTCCAAGCGATGCCGTCTTAGCAGGTCCCCATACACTCATGTGACAACATCAAGATGACCTTTATGGCGATGAGTACTGGTGCTGAATCTCACCTTTTTCTTGTCCAGAACGTTGTGTCCACCTTCCAACTTGCAGGTAGTAGCACCTTCCAGCGATTCCATCTTTGCAGGAGCTAGCAAAGACTTTTCTTCTTTCTTTCGACCTTTCCCTACCAGATCTCCGGGCCACTATCATCTGAGGAACTCGAAGTCTCCATCTGATCTGTAATCGTACTACCCTTCAAGTAGTAGAGGTTGCCTCGGCGGACGCCCTTCATCACCACCATCGAGCTCTTGATCATCCTGAGATCGCCATTTCGAACAGATATCACCATGCCCGATGCTTCCAAATTTTCACGGAGATAAGGTTTCTCTTCAACTGAGGTACATACCTTACTCCCTTCAGCTCCCTTACAATCCCATCAAACATACTGATTCGGATTGTACCTACACCCTCCATGCTACATAGGTGATCATCGCCCATAACGACCGAACACCCCTCCAGCTTCTCAAAGCTGGAAAACCAGCCCCGATTAGGGCACGCATGGTATGTTATATCTATATCCAGAATCCACTCATCTTTTCATGAGTTACCAATGATGGGAGAACTGACTGAAAATGAGAAACCTAACGAGTCCGAATCTGATCCATCTGCCTATGAACTGCTCCTCTGAGTATTCGTCACCTTTGATAGATTTGCTTCAGCCTTCGACTCCTTCTTTTTTCCCTTGAACTTTGGACAGTCCACTTTCCAGTGCCTATCTCTCTGCAGAAGGCACACTGGTTCTTCCTCAGATCCCTATAGCCCGACCTGGACTTTGATCTTCCTCTAACCTCCTTGCCCTTTCTCGATGAACCCCTGCCTCTTACTTCCAGTGCCTCCGTGATTGAGATTTTACCTGCACACAAAATGCAGAATTTCAAAACTTTAAAATAGAATGTGCAAGGTACTCAATTCTACCGCTATAGCAAGTGGCTATGCGGGTCGTGATCCACAGGGAGGGACTAGCGATGGAAGCTTTTTTAATAAGTTTTCTTTTATTTACAATGATATTTACAATAATATTTACAATGATATTTACAATGAAAAAGAGTGGAAGAGATTGGGAATATTGTGGTGTTGGTAATCTAAGCTAAAGAAATAAAAGAAAGAAAACTAAAAACTAAAAAAGAAAAAACATACTTACCTCTTCTGCGCCTGTTTACCTTTTACCCGTATCAACGATGTACCGTTACTTGAAGGCGAGCGAAGCATGGCAGATGAGATCTTCCCTATTCCTGATTTACACTATGAAATAAAAAGGGCGAGCTATACTACCATAGAAATAGATGTTCATCTTCATAAGTCATCAACGGCACTAGCAAGGAGAAGGTAACTTTGAGGCTATCAGTTTCATTTGGATCCACAAACACAAAAGAGGTAAACAAAAACAAAACAAGAATAGAAGAAACAGAAACTTCGATTTGATTCAATTAACAATAGAAGAAAAGATTTACTTACACCGATGTCACCTCAGTACAAGCTTGATCTCCTTCCTCCATGAAAGTATCCTCTCCTCTCAGTTACATAATAAAACAAAATTTACATGAAGAAAATAAAATAAAAACCTAAGTTACAAACTACAAATTAGAGAGAAAACCTAAAGAAAAACCCTAAGCTCGTTTCTGCACTCGACGACCTTCTCTGTTGCTCTGCAAGGGTATTTATAGGAGCTGGAAGAAGTATAGTCCCGGTACGACTCCTACACGAAAACGGAACGTCAACCTTATCTGTATTGCCGCGGAAACGCGGTTATGGCCGCGTTTTCGCGGCCATTGTGTGGTCCCTGGCCACGCGCTTTCGCGCGTGGCCTCCTCGGGTCCGTTAATCTGGGTATATTCTTTTTAGATCTGGCATACCGACTCTTTATTTTAGAAATTCGGGATAACTTGAGAAGCAAGTTACCCTAAATCCAAATCTTTCAAATCTTTTAAAACGATTTTGTTATCTTTTCACTCTTCTCCGCTTATCTCTAACCTTGTCCTGCAAGCAATTAGGGTTTAGTAGAAGTTCATCCCTTTTCTCTTCTTTTAGTAATTGCAAATTTTGCACATGGGCTTGCACATGGGCTTTTTAGGCTTCTGGGCTTCATTTAGGCTTTATTCTTTATTTAAATATTTACTCAAGGCCTGCACTCATTAAATAATTAAAACATTAGTAATAGTGCATAATTATAGAAATAAATAGGGAAATATGATAGTAAATGTAGTGATAAATATGCATTTTATACTACCTATCACTCCGCCGATGAGCTCGACTGAGAAGGATATCTCTCCTTTCTCCTCGTCTCATAACTTGTCAGTGCAGATGACACCTCATGGTAGTCCAAAGTCTGCCTACCATTGATAAAGGTCATAGTGAATGTCTCATACTCCTTCGCCGGAGTGAGTTCAGGAGGATGATCGTCTTGTCTTCCTCTTCTACCACGACATCCACGTTTATCAAATCTGTAAGAAGCTTCGTGTATCAGTTGATGTGCTCATTCATTGTGCTCCTCTTCTTCATCCGAAACTGGTACAGCTTACTCTTAAGCTGCAATCTGGACTCAACACTCTTCGTCAGGTATTTCTTTTCAAGGGTTTCCCACAGATGCCACGCCGACGTCTCTTGTTGTGCAAGATATTTTATGTCTTGCGACAAACATGAACGTATCAACCCACACGCTGACCTGTTCTCATCTTTGCCCACTCTTCATCAGTGGTCGTGCTCCTCTTCTTTTCCAATAGGAGTGTATCTTCAAGGTTCGATGCATTCAGGGCATCTATAACCTCACATCTCCACATCCCGAAGTTATTTGTGCCATTAAACTTAATGACATCAATCCTCGGATGAGAATTCATGGTCTTAACCGAAGCAATTTCTTCTGCCATTGAGATTGCTTGATCCTCTATCTATGCGAAAAATCAACCAACTGGAAATAGATCACTACTTCGATAAAAATTAAATTTTTACCTTTTTCCTGAAACCCTAAATTGAGCTTCTCACCGGATCTACTCCACCACAGATTCCACGAGCCCTTCCTTGCGTCCTCCTGAGATTGACACATGATCCCACGAACACCAATACCTCTGATCTGAGATCGACACACGATCTCCACCGAATCAGATCTCGAGCCCTCCGAATCTCCAGAAATCCCAAACAAAACCTGAAAGCTCTGATACCACTTGTTGTGCCTACGAAAACAACCCTGAAGAGGATCCCAGAATCTCCCAAGAACGAAGAACAATCCCAAACAGCACAAAAAACACCAAAGAAAGCACACGCGCAAACAAACAATTTAACGAGGTTCGGCCTCAATGCCTATGTCCTCTGGGCAATCAAAAAGAGAGATTAATTATTTGGAAGATTGATTACAATGCTTGCAGCCTCCCTGATCTCCAGAGAGCTCAAGAACTTCTAGCCTTCAAGATACTAACTCTAGAAACTGACAACAACCCTTAAATACAACAGATTTCCGAATCAGCAGAAATTACCCGCACCCGACTATCGGTCGACCGGGCGGTCGATCGACCCCTTCCACCGGTCGACTGGTCGGTCGACCGGGTGCCTAATAGAGAGTTGGGTACTTTCAGTCGGTCGACCGGCCGGTCGATCGAGCTCCTTCCTTGTGCACGTTGTGCACGTCGGTCGACCGGGCCGGTCGACCGATCTCCTTCTACTGCGGGAGGTCGACCGGGCCGGTCGACCGCCCAACCTGTTTCCTGTTGCTGCTGCTGTTTTCTGTTGTTGTTCCCTTCATCTTTTCGTCGTCGACTTCCTCGGTGATCACTCGACGACCCCTCGACGATCCTTGTCGACGTCCTCAGTAATACTTCTCTCTTTCCAACATTAACTGCGTCAAATACCAGGCTCAAATTCAGTTGGATATATTTGTATTTGATTGTACCCTTTTACACTGCACAGTTTGTAAGAAAAAAAAAGAATCCATGCAGAGAAGCAAATCTCACAAAATACAGTTTACGGTCCATAATACAAACATATTTCAATCCTCTCCTTTGGTACGCTGTGATACAAAACCGATTAAACTATAAAAAGCATCTAAATATACAAACTATTTACAAAAAGTTGGCAATCACCTGTAATACAAAACACTGAGAAAGCGATGATGAGAGAGAACTAAGTAGATGTCAGATAAAATCAGAGACGAGCAACACCAGTGGTATCTCAATATGTGATGCAAACGGAACTTCCAAGTTCACAGTGCCCAGCTTCACAAGATTGCAGTTACAAATAAATATCGATGTGTATGAAAGGAGAAAGCCTAGGAGAGCTTGAGTGTCATTTCCTGAATCAGAGCTCGCTTCTGAGAGGCGGTAATGATTTGGTTGGTTTCTGCGCTTTCAAGCACATCTGTGATTATGGTAGCAGCGTGACCCAAAGGCTCCTCTGCTGCTCTATTCAACATGAATGCCTACAATATAACCAACAAGACAAAAATAAAAATAAAAATAACCACCTAAATTACCCTGAACTCAAAAGCAGGGGTCCGAGAGAGGGAACTGGAACCTGGCCATGATGAGATATTAGTAGAGTGCAAGGTTTCTGAGACCAAGGCTCTCCATCCACTTGGACAGGAAATGGAGCAAGTAGATGAACCTTGATAGATTACCCTTGAGCCAACCTCCGAGCTCGAGAGAGCCCAACCTAGAACCCAAGGAAAGGTCATCAAACCAAGTTTTAGTATGTAGTGTCAGAGAACGATTTAATAAATTAAATGAAATCCATCCATATGATCTCAAATATCAAAAGTTAGAGTTTCAGTTGCTTCATAAAGTTAGCAATATCTGAAAACCGTGGAGGACTACCTGAAGCTTCCCCAGACAAAATTGCCGTACTTCTCATCCTCATTTTGCCATAGTTCAACCCCTCCCATGTAGCTTCCAATGTTGGCAACAGCACACCTTCAGCATCCTGTGAAAGTTTAATACTTAATTGAGTGCATAATGGGAACCCAACAAGTAGTGTCCACAAGGAATCAACAATGAACAGACTTTGCCCCATCAATATGGGACTATGGCTCAAGAAATATTCTGGACTGCTGTTACTCAAGGTTACATGAATGGATTATGAAAAAATTTACTGAATGATCACTGACATCTCAGCCAACCTGATCATCAGAAAAACAAGTTAACTTGGATCCCAAATTCAACCTCTTTATAGTTTAGAGTTGGATATAGCGAAATTCAGACCTGATAAGTAACTGGCTATTTAGATAATACATAATAAATTATGCCAAATTGTCATATATATCTCATACATTAATACACCATCTCAGTAAACAGAGTAACAAGATGGACTCCAATAACAGCCTTTATCCCATAATAACAATAATTTCTTAACAAAAACAACAACAACAACAAGATCTGGACTGACTAAATCGAATTCTAGATCAGATCCTTGACATGCTAATCAAGACGGTTTCCATTACATACAAAAGACCGCAACCCTAACAGCAATGGTTTGAAAATGTGAAGCTTCTTGTACAAGACCAAATAATTTGGGTATATATATGCATGTTCCTATTCTTGTATGTAGAACTTAATATAAATATTGGGGGGGTGGGGGTTGGAGGGTGGGGGTGGAAACTAAAAAGGAAAAGTTTAGAAGATCTGGGATCGACTATTCATTTCACTTTATTATGTACTATTGAGTGCAGAGGTAATAAACTTTATTATGTACTATTGAGTGCAGAGGTAATAAGAAGGAACAAGGACGAATAACTCTGAACCCAAATCAATTTGGCATTCTTATTCCACTTGGTTTCACGAGTTCTTTGGACCTGATCTGAATCCCTTCATAACCACAGGTCCACTCTTCCAGACCACTATGGAAACGGAGGGATTTTTCATGGAACCTTAAAATTATAGTCAATAGACTAACAAAATTGTCATAAAATTAAATGTCTTGTTGTAGGGAATAAAGTTATGGACACCATTGAAGGTGGTTGCCTTCATGATTCAGCATTTGGTAGGGGGTTTAAGAACGGGAAACAACATACCCATACTGTGGTCTTTAACATGGGCATTCTGTTGGAAAGTAAACAAAATCCTCAACCTATTACCTAATCTATTTATCAGAATTCCCAGAGATGGATCTGGAAACTGGACAGACAAGCTTAAACTGATGAACTAGGGTGCTTGCTATGACAAACTAGCCCTAAACCAATAGCAATAAAAAGAACAGACACAGAGATTGTGACATAACTAACATTAAAGAATCAATTACAACTTTTCCCACATTCAAACCAAAAGGGCCTAATACCATAATGACTCACCTCGCTGAACTTCTATGTCAACACAATCAACTTCCAGTCTAACTTGCCATGGAAAGTCTGCAAACGTCCTGGCCATGACTCCTTTTGTTCCTTCTCTAGCATATAGCACTTTATTAAAAAAACTGCATAGGCAATACCAGCTATTAGCTCGGGATATGAACCCAAAGCAGGAGGCAAATGATAACATCTGAAACGCAGCACCCCCCCCCCCCCCCCCCCCCCCCCCCCCCCCCCCCCCCGCGCGCGGGGGTGTGTGTGAGAGAGAGAGAGAGCGCTAATATAATGGAACTACAGATATCCATGGTAAGGTGATTAAGACTCTGATGCGGACATCCAACCACGGTCACGTTTACTAGCGACGAAGAAGATGTGTCACATCCCTGTGATTCGAGTAGTCTATGATAGTTGTGTAGTTGAAGAGGACATCACCGGTTGTCATTTGTTTTTTCATGCCTTAGTTTATTTTTTAGTTATTGTCTTTTTTTATGTGGGTGTTTAGTACTACATCGATTATCCCCTAAAAATGCTCTTCTGTAAAATCCTATAAATGGGGCATCAGACTTCTTTTATTCAGTAGAAAATGATTAAATGAAAATTATTAGTTAAAATTTCAAAGTTGTTGAGTTTTGAGATTGGGGTATGAAACCCGTGGTGTAAGGAGTGTGAAGCCCGCGCTGGGGTATGAAGTCCTCACAAGAGGTGCGAAGTCCAAATCTATCCAGTTCTATCTCTAAACACTAATTTCTCTTTTCCTTGTTCTTATCAAAATCTTAATTTTCATTTCTTAATTTGAAGGTGATTGCGATCTTAACCCTTATATCAGTTTGGTTCTTATCAAAATCTTTTCTCCATTTCCATCTCCTCTAAACCCTAAATCTAGTTACCTCGATCTAGTCAAGAAAAAAAATACTGTTACAAATTCGGTCACATATTTAGGCAAAAATCGAAACCAATTCCAAAATTGCACTGTAGCCAAATTCCCTTTGAAAATTCCAAAAAATAAAAAAAGAAAAAGAAGAAAATCCATTCTCTTGTTCATCTTCTGCCTCTGCCTCTTCCTCTTCTCCTCTCCCCTCAGATCCCAACCCGAACCCATCATCATCCTCACAAAATCTAAGCTCCCCAGCTCCATCACCATCATCGTCGTCACCAATCCTCACCAACTTCATCTCTTCACCATCAACTTCAATCTCAACCCATCTTCATCAACTCTTATCCAACACCATCATCTCCCAGATCCTCCTCTCCGCCGTTGATTGTCGTTACCCTTGACTACGGAGCAAGCCAAGACCACCTCCTTCTCTTTCATCGTCGGTTGCACAACTTCCTCCTTCAAGATCTCCTCCACTGCCACCCAATAACCACCTCCACCTTCTAACCCCTCAGGACTCGCCCACCTCGCTAACAGCAACGTCATCACTGACCTCTTCCTCTCACCCCTTCGTCGTCAATGCTGGGACATCGCCGCCATCGGACCAACGCCAAACCGTCATCGCCACCAGATTGAGAGAACCCTAGGTGTTTGGGTTCGACTCAGATCTGATTAGAGTCGACTGAGTTTGAAATTGGGTTTAAAAGAAGGGATGAAGTAATCGTATCTCACCCAATATATATCCGACCCAATTTCCATCCAACCCAACACGTTCACACTCAGATCTGAGTCAACTCACTGAGTCGACTAAGGCATCTCAATAACAGCAGCACAGTCTCATTACAGAGCCCGTTTCTCGCCCATTTGAAGCCTGTTTCGAGCTCTGATCAAAGTGTTGGGTTCGTGACTGAGCCACAGATCCACTGAAGAGAACACATAACACTTGAGCAGTAGATCCGATCTTAGCGAGCCCGTATTTGGTGCCAGCACTGTCCCAGCTGCAGAAAAATAACGTTTCAGGCCACATTTTCAGCCTGATTTGAGTCCAGTTCGAGCAACTGAGATTCTTAAATAACCTATGATCTTTATGCACTGAGTTTTATTCATAGAGTTTTACTTTTATAGTAAATACATATATACTGATGGTGATGAGAAGGAGGTTGAAAGGAACATGTATGCAGCTTTCCCATATTTTCAGGATTTTAATGATCGGGATGGGTATAAAAAGTGAGAAAATCAAGTTGAAGATTTCTTTAAATATTTCTCCTTGACACCCGCGCAGAAGTGCCACTATACCCAAATAAAGCTAGTTAGAGAAGCTTATTGGTGATGGGAAGACAGTGGAACTCATGTGGTCAGTGTAGATCTGCACTCTCTCGCCTAATAAATAATGCCTCCAAATCTTTAGAGTGAAAATCACCAATGTCAGCTCAAGATCATGCGTAGGATAATTCTTTTAATGAGGTTTCAGCTATCTGGACGCATAAGCTATTACGTGCCCATTTTGCATCAGCACACACCCCAATCTGAGTCATGACGTATCACTATATATAACCATATCTCCCGTTCCGATAGGCATCTTCAAAATTGGAGTTGAGATCAATATGTTCTTCAACTCTTCAAAAGCAGTAGAACAATCATCTATCCAGCATATTTTTCTCCCTTCATGCTGAGTTTGGTAAAACGTCCTGCAATTTTAGAGAAGTCTTGTGCAAATTTTTGGTAGCATCCAGCCAATCCAATAAAATTTTTGATTTCTGCCATCGACTTCGGGAAAGAGGGGTCAGTCCCGAGAACCAAAATCGAGAAAATGTGTATTGGAAAAATTGGAATCGAGAAGAAAAATCCAGATTACTCTGGAAGAAAAATTGATATCAGGTAAATCTTAAGATTTTCACTGAATCGATTTTCAAAATGAAGAATATATTCCAATACTTGTAGTTGAAATTCCAAAACTCAGATCCAAATTAATTCTTATAATCTTATAACTAGGTAGTACCGTTGATAAGAGCCTGACTAATAACCTGAGTGATAACCTATTATTTTTTTGTAACCTTACTATGTTACCAAGATAACCCTGTGACGCCCCGCTAACAAAAATATACTAGTACGGATATATGATGAGAGTTAGCGCCATATTTTTTTTGTTAGAAGAAGCCAAAAAGTTCTCACGAGCTGGAAAGATAGTAAGCCCACTACTAGAGCTCAGCAATGCATTCAAAGAACTCCTTATCTTGCGGAGTCTTTGAACTTAAATCTGAGTACGCAAACTCAAGATCGTAAGTAAGCAACCTAGTGAGTGATAAAATGAGGGAAATATTCGTATAATATAATATAATAACAATCATTACATTATAATTATATTACAAATATAATAACATACAATACATAACTAAATAGCAAAATAGTCAATATGTGATAGTATCATAGGTTAGGAGTTCATCATTTGTATGTCTGTTGATAAAGTGTGTTGTTATTTGAGATTAATTGGTGAAAATATTATCGATATTTTAAGTGAGTTTCGTACATATCCTAAACTATAGCCTAGACTACTTGCGGTGAACCAGGATGTACCACTAGGTACTCATGATATAAGCAGTATAAACAACATTGGATGCTAGTCATGCTCAGGAGCCCCGCAGTGGAACCCATCTTTCGGTTGCACAACCTGTATCTTAGGTACACTCAAATACAAACACTATCTCCCCTATCAATTTTCTCATCTCGGTGTATGTTATCTAGTGTCAATGCCATCTAGATTACAGGGTCCAGTCAATAACAGTGTTTATAACAAATATACAAGGTACCATGATTTTTTAGTAATTTTGCTATCAATAACTATGTCGTTATTAGGTAGTGGTCATGCATAATTGGTCAACGTTTCCAAAAAAAATTAACATAATGGTCAAAATTAAAAATCTGATTTTGCTGAAAATTTTCACTATTTATGGTTTTTTTTTGAAATATTTTTTAAAGAACAAACAATGAATAATTCAAATAATTCATTTCCAGAAGTAAATAATTATTACCCAAAACATATTCATACTGATTTTATGAAGGTACAAACTGAAAAATTCTAGAGCAAAATTGTTAAATCTTGGAAATTGGCAATTTTTTCTAAATGCTTGAAATTAAATAAATAATTTAAATTAGCATTAAAAAATAAATAAAATTAATTTCATTAATCACAATAAAGCATAATTTATTTAAAGAGGATAAAAAACACCCACCTGAGTTTACCACGGATATGGAAATCGAATTAGTCAGTTATTTCAGAAATCTACATTCAATTTAATTAAATTTAGATAATTGTTATAAGGACTATTTTCATTTAGGTTATTTTAAGTAATTTGGTTGCCAAAATAATATTTACATTTTTTAAAATGCAGTTTCTGATATTATAAAAAATTTCTTGAAATTTCTTGCTTAATTTCTTAGCTTGTTTATTTAAATAAGCCTAAAATCATTTAATATTTCTTAACAGATCTGGATTCTATGCTACAATATGGGTCGGGTCTGCTATAGTTTTTTCTACAGCTTCTATAGTAATTTTACTTATTTTTATTTGAATTTAATCCTATTTAATTAATTAGTCTAAAAGGTTCGGGTCGAGTTTTAGTCGCGTCGGATTTGTAATCTGCACAAACCCAATTGTCTGCAAGTCTGTGCAGGAGGGTGGGGTTTGCTAATATGCACAGAGTCGATTGCTACTGTGGAGTCTGTTGCTTTGGTCGATAGTTTTTCTCGACCAGACGGCATGTTGGTTGAGCGTTTGCCTCGGCTAGCAGCTTCCTGGTTGAGGGACTGGCTCTGCAAGGACCCTGGTCTGTGCAGATTCTGGTCGGGTATTTGCCTATACCAGACGACCTATTGGCTGGGTATTTGCCTCGGCCAGCAGCTTATTGACCGAAGATTTGCCTCGGCCAACACCTGTCTTAGTCAAGAGCGATCCTTCTCCTTTTTTTGTTGGTAAAAATTCTAAAATTTCTGTAAAAATTATATTAATTATGTAGTATATTGGTGGGTGTTTTTGAGTATTTTTATTAGATTCTTGAGTAAATTTTCGCGATTAAATTTGAGAAGTTAACTATGCACCCTAGGTGTTTGATGAAATGTCCAAGTGAAATAAAATTAAAAACAATACACAACCACTTACTAAAATCGCTTCCCTTCGGTCTGAACTCCGACTCCCACATCTAGCATCGTCTAGTGTGGATTTGGTATGAGTGGAATGTGGGGAGAGTGGAAGAATAGAATTTTTTCCTAGGGTTTTTGAATATAGGAAAGACTCTTGATATAAGCAATATAATTCCTCAATTAAATCCCTGTCAGCTCAGGGGTCGAGTACACCTGTCAATATTAGATTTTAATCAGCTGAACATATCATGCAATCAATTGAAAAACTGTTATTTTTTGATGGATGTTGAAGTGTTTTTCTTGACGGTTTAAAGTTAATCAACGCTGATGCCACACAATGGTTGGAGCCCTGAATTTTGGCATTGGGGACCTGGGTACGATCCCCAAAAATTTACATTTTTCTCCCCACTTCTTTTTTTAAAGCTTAAGGGGTTGTGGGCTTGAGCTTTGGGCCTCGGGTTAAATGAAAAATGAGGAGAGAAAGGGGAGTCTGGGCTTGGTGCTCGGTTTCAATTTTTTTCTATTATTATTTATCAATTTAATTTATAAATTATTATTATCATTATTATTAAATATATTATTTGTTTTGAGATATTAAATATTTATTTGACTTTGTTTATTATTTTTATTGTTATTAATAATTATAATTATTATTAATATGTAATTGTTAGTAATTATTATTGCCAATCATTTACTATTAAATCAATACTATTGAATAGGGATATTACACAATGAGTATCTTTTATTTGGAGTTACAATAGGTTTACATGGTATTGTGGCAACTTTTTTGGTAGTCACTGTGGACATTTTCAAAATTTTACTTTTTAGAATGTCTATTGTGACAATTATGATAATTGTCACCTTAAAATTAGCCTCCAGTAATATCTATTTTTGTTGTAGTGTCAACTAGCATCGTACTAGTTTAGTGCATCTCATCTCATCTTAATAAATTCCCCCATTGATCAAATGTACCAAAGGTCGAACAATGTTTCTAAGGACTAATTATAACATTCTCGATAAAATCCTGATAACTAACATCCGAGAATTGTTGTCACGCCCCGTTTCCAAAATACGTGAAAACGGAGTCACGACAAGAGTCAGCGACGCATATACGCAAGAAAAATATCTCTCGTATATGCGTTAAGCCTTAAGTAACCTGAACAAGTTATAAATCTAAATCATAATAAATCAACGATTACTGCAATATCACATATAAGCATCCACACATGATATCATATAAAAAGAACTGGAATAAAGACTGAATCTGATATATATCGAGAATCAGAAAATAATAGGAAGACAAGAGAAATAGGAATACCCGAACCAAAAGAGAGGAACATCAGCTCCTCGTGAAGCATACGAACTCAACGAACACCTAAATAATATAAGAATATGTCCAAAATCCTAGACGTGTGAATCCAGGGTCGTCAGAAGCGATCTAATGAGCGTGTATGTAAAGGGAAGGGTGCTCGTGCATAATAGCAATACAAGTGATAACAACATGATAAACTGAAATGAAAGATAACAGGATAATCAATATCAAGTACAAAGTTATGAACGATATATAACTGATATTATGATAAAAAAAATAACTAATCTCAAGATGTGTAACCTAGCATATGTCACTAGTCTGGTATACAATCCGGTCTGTGTACAATCATATGTCTATCATAGTTTATATATGTACAGTCAGGTGATTACGGTCAGTCACAATACACTATAAACAGTTCATTATTATTTATTATGTCAGCGAACACCAATTATCACCCGTAATAGACGCATCTCATACTACGCCTACTACACGTGTCAATCAGGGTCCTAAATTATTGAAACTGATTGGTTGGAGACATTGTCTATAATTTAGGTGGGTCCCGTACATACCCGGGACCACAGTCCAGATGCCGGCGCTGAACCAGGCCCTACTGCCAGGTAATCAATAACAATAATAGTACTCACAGTATCACTGTGGAACAATACTCACAACAACACTGTAGAACAATAAACAGATGGGATGTCAGTCATCCCCCGAAACCCTGCAGTGGAACCGTAAGTCAGCTGCGCAACCTATATCTTAGTTTCACGCAAAATACAAACGTTGTCTCCTCCATCAATTTCCCCAATCCCAATGTAAGTTGTCCATTAACTTATTATGTATTCAATTCAGTTAAATCAGTCAATGTCCATATTACCTAAAATACTGGGACGATATGAAGACAGTAACAATAACAGTACAACAACAATAACAGTAATCGTATACACGGTGATCAGTAATAAGAACAGTGAACAGTAACAGTAACCGTGTATACGATGGATAGAATTGTACCGAACGTTACGGCCTAACGATATTTTTCCAGTAACTTTTAGTAACATGAACAGAATAGTTATCAGGTAGATGTCATGTATAGTCAGTCAAGTTTCTCAGATAAATCATGATGTTCAGGATGAGTGATGACATACTGGCATGAGTAGAATAATACAGACAAAATGTGTATATATTTCAAGAAGAGTTAATATAAAATACAACGAAAACCAAGATAATCAATCCGTTCATGGCATGGTAAGAAATGCAAAGAAGCAGATTACCTACACAAAATATATATATAAAAAACATCATGTAGTTTATTGGCTACTCATAACTACAAATAAATTAAAGCACAGATTAATAAGGGTCATGGAGGGGGCAGCCAAGTAGGAGTCCGGCTTGTTGGAGGAAGCCCAAGCTTAGAGGGGATAAGGCGCTGGCCAAGCTCCTATGGAAGGAGGTACACGGCAGGATGGTGGGGAGTCCAGATGGTGCTGAGAAATGCTTTAGAATTATATATACAAACCTAATTATATATACAAACCTAAAGGGACAAATGTTACATAACCATAGAACAAACCAGCAGACCATTTAACCAGGTTAATGTCATAATCCCACTCTTCACACCTTAATGCTGGTGAATACATGACTGATTTGCATTAAGCCAGATCCAAAAATCAAAGTAAAAGACTCTATATTTCTATAACTCATAACTCTTACCCATAAAATAAATGGGGTAATTATTATTCCACAAATTGTGGCCTTAATCTTGACATATCATATGCAGATCGACAACTTTGTGTATTATTCTTCCATCAAAGATGACTCTTAGAGATCCTCAACTAATTACTTATCTCTAATGAGAGTGCAAGACAAAGAGCAAAGATTACAAATCATATTAAAGAGAAGAATAATTAACGGGTCATAACAAAGTAGCAAATTCAATAAAATTGTGAAGTAGTATATATGATATAACAAAGATAGCTAAAATTTTGTAACAATACAAAATATTCTGCAAAGACATAAAAATTATGTAAATCATTTTTCAATATTTTATTTTTATTTTTACACATATACAACATACATAAGCTACAATTTACACACACTCTACACAAATTTAACACATTAATATATCAATGTAGCATGTATGCAAAATTATAAAGAGGGAGAGGGAGACAATTCACGCAATGGGGTGACTTGCGGAGCGCCGACGAAGGCTCCGACGGAGACGGCGGAGGCCGAGGAGGAGGTCGACGGATAGAGGATTTCGCCAGAAAGGGCGCGGGTGCGTTCGCGCTGGTCGACGGTGATCAACGGTGACTCACGGAGAGACAGAAGGTGAGTCTTCAAAGGCCAAAAAGTGATGGTTGAGGAGACTCACGCATGCCACGCGGGAAGCTTGCGACGTGCCGACGGAGGCTCCGGCGGAGGCAGAGGAGGCCGCGAAGGACGTCGACGGATAGAGAATCTCGCCGTGAAGGGCGCGGGTTCATTCGCACTCGCCGACGGCGATCGACGGCGACTCACGAAAGGGTGGAAGATGCCATCCCACACATGAAAACATCACACATAATTATAAGCCCAAGCAAATACATCCATATATACAAACACGCACACCACATTCTCACCCACGCACATACACATGCAATCATTAAACCGCAATGTATATTACACACTCACATTTACATAGAAAAAAAAAACATGTGGAGAGGGAGAGTGATAAAGGTGGGAGATGGTACTTACGCAAAGGGGAGGACGGATCGGCCATGGTCGACGGAGGTGTTGGCGGTCTCCAGCAGAGGCGGAGGATATTGGGGTTGCCGGAGAGAGGGTTGTGCTGCCGCAAAGGAGCTCGCCTGCCTCGAGACTCAGCCAGGCCTGGCTCAGGAAAGTGCTCGGCATGGGAAGGAGGAAGGCGCAGGGAGAGGGTAGCATGGTGTTGGGCTGCTGCTGTTGCTGCGGTTTTGGCGCAGGGAATGCAAGGGTGTGAGGGGGCTGCCATGGTATAGGAGTGTTGGGAGGCTGTCGGCCTATGCTGTGGGTGGTAGGTTGCCGTGGCCAAGGGGGAGAGGGTGTGCATCAGGGGAAGAGAGAACTCAGCAAGGAAGGGCACTCCGGTCATGAGATGTTGTGCATGAAGCTGTATGGGGGAAAAGGCAGTGAAGGGAGAATATTATTAGGGTGTGATTGTAGAGATAGGATAATATGGGGGATCATGTATGGTTAGGATAAGATATGATTTGAAAGGATTTGGGGATTAGGTTGTTAGGGTTTATGATTTTATAGTTAAGATTGGGATTTGATTTGTTAGGATTAGATTTTAGATATGATTAGATAGGATTTACTTAGTTAAGATTTATTTATCATTTAGTATTATATTTAGATAAGATTATGAAGATTGGGTTATAGGGTAATGGGTTGAGATCTTACTTAGATTTGGGTCTACATAAATGAGATGGATTAGGAATCTAAAAAATAGGAAACAAATATGGGCAGGAGAAAGGAAAAAGGAAATAAGAAGAAAAAGAGAGATGGGCTTGATTAGTATGGGCTATGAGTTGGGCTTGAATATATATGGTAAGGGTTTGGGAATTCAATGAGAACTAAATAGAAATTAAGGCGTGCAAGAATTGGAAGTGGGCTTGGTCATCATATTATTCAAACATAAAAATAATAATAGAAATAATGATAATAAATAATTAAAAATATTGATAGGAGATATGGGTAATAATATATAAAGCCAATGTTAATATTTTAAAATAATTTGTATATCCAATAATATTAATAAGTCGCAAATCAAGTTTATAAATAATAATAAAAAAATCAGAGGAACTAAATAAATACTTAGAAAGATACAGTATTATTAGATATGGGATATTACAATTGTATATGCGATCATTGTAATGATCAGCTAGCCACTGGGAGCATCCACTCAATCATAAAATTTTGAGTTCACATTTTTGACACATTGGCTTTCTAACCAAAAGAACTGATAATGTCAATTTAATAAGAGAGAGAGAGAGAGAGAGAGAGAGAGAGAGAGAGAGTTGATTGTCAACAATTAGAGCCTGCACTAGCTGTGCGCTTGCAGAGGGTCACTATTAGAAAAGCTTGATTGAATGACATTAAGGGCTTGATTGGATAATGGAAGAGAGAGGAAGAGAGGATGAGGGAGGAGACGAGCAAATGAAGAAGGGAGGCCTTTTCTTAGTTTTTGTTAATTGTTTGGTCAAAATGAAGAGGAGATGGCGGGAGAGAGATGGCGGGAGAGACAAGAAGCAGGAGAGAGATGGCGGGAAGAAAGAGGAGGGAGGAGGTGAGCAGAGTAGTCATTGAAGAGAGTGGGCAAAAATCAAGAAATAAAAAAATACCAAAATTTCCTTGATTCGAGTGCTCCAGCGCTCATCCGATGGGTTTTTGAGGGGAAGAATTTCATCCCCTTTTCCTCCACGTCACCTGCCAGTTAGGAGGAAGAAGCTCACATCCTCCACCAAACAATCAGCTCAAAGTTGGGAACACCCCTCTTCCTCTCTATTCCTCTCTCATACTGCCAAATAATCAGCCCCTAATACGCTTGATTCCATGACAACAGTTGTATAGTTTTTGCTTTGGTGTTATTGTTATTAAATTGAAACCTAGGATTATCGGCAAAATGTCAATACTGCTACACATATGAATTTTGGAATCTACCAGCTTTCATAACCTAAATTAAACCCGTCTCTAATAGATATGTAACATTTTTGTGTGATCGAAAATCATTGGTAAAATATCTAAATCACGCTTCACCAACAAGATATGATCGTTTGGTTGGGAAAAATCAAAAAATATTAATCTAGCAAATTATTTGATCAAAGTAGCATGCACAGATGGATCAATTTCAAAGCAAGAATAAACAATCGATGTTTCTTATGTTATGCAGATAAGAGATTTTACTATCAATATTAGAGTAATGAATTATGGGTAACAGATACATACAATCTCATTTATTTGTGGACAATAGTAAAATCAATAAAAACTCAGATATCAGATATCGAACTCTAAAGTAACTGATCTGGATAAAAAAAACTCAACTATTGAGAATCACATCGACCTTAGTATCCTACTGATGTCTACTTGATGAGTAGCTCTGTTTTCCACGACTCCAACACTTAAAAAATCACTCAAATTGGACTCCAGATGGCTGAGAAACGGCCCGAAAATCAAACCCAATGCTTAATGGGTTTTTTCTGCTACTAGCTGATCTGAATTGTAGCTTACGGGTCTGAACCTATTGTCGGGTCAGATCCAGATCTACACAGTGATAGATTCAGATCAGCACAGTAGTAGATCCGGATCTGGATCTGAAGTGGAGCCGGCTTGAGCTGCTCACTGATCGGGTGCTGCTAGCGGATCGGGTTGGGTCTAAGCCCGAACTGGGCTCCAATCGGTAGCAAAAAATTAAAGAAGTGAGGCAAGTGGATGGGTTGCAGTCGACGATGAGGAGGATAAAGTCAGCGGCAGTCGGCGAGGAGGAGGAATGGGTGTCGACAGTGAGGTCGGGATATGGTGGCGGCTGACGAAGTCTGCACATGACTACAAAATGGAGTAAGTTGGATGAAGGTGCTATCGTTGATCGAGTCTGCAAACAAAATCGATGACAAGATCTTGACATTGTCGAATCAAGTCAGCATTGGGATCAGGTCGACAATGAGAGTTCACTGTTGTTGGAGGAGGCGGGCCGGGGCAAGGTCGAAGGGGGGAGAGAAAAGAGATGTTGTGGGTGCAGGCGAAGGGAAGAAGAGGCGGCGGTGCTGGCTAGGATAACAGCGGCAGAAAGGAGATAGCGTGAAGGCAGGGTGAGGAGGAGAGAGGGTGGCTGCTGTAGGAGTTGGGGCGGTAGACGAGGATTAAGATTAGGGTTTTGATGTGGAAGAGAGGTGGGAGGTGATGAATAGTGTGTGGTGGTGAATTTTGGGAATCAGGTGGATTTTGTGAACAATAACTTTTTTTCTTTTTTCTTTTTTTGGATTTTTAAGGATTTCAGGGAAGCGAGAGGTGGGATTTGGGTTTTGAAGAGGAGAATGGGATAAGATAAACTAACTAGGTTTCACACTCCAAATTAGGACTAGTTAGAGTTTCAGACTCCTAAAGTAGGGTTTCTATAAGGTTTCACACTCCTAAGAGAGAATTCAAGAGAATCAAGATTATTCGCAAAGTTGATTTTTTCCATAATAAATTCAACATCAATCATAGTAAAATAGCTTTCAATTAGGCTTTACAATAATTGACGTTTTTTCTTACGAGCAATGTGAGACTAAAAACAAGACTAAGATAAACAAAATGAAAAAAACATAACTAGATTAAAAAAAATTAAAGAGTACAAACTCCAACTAATCAGATAGAATCATCGTGCCTCCTGCGCTGATACATATGCCACGAGTGCATCTGGATGTCCACATTGGTAATCATGCATGCTTGTCTTTCCATCGTTCATATCTTGCTCCCATCTTATAACCTTCTGAGGCATCATCAAAATCACAATATGCGAGCCATGCATATTCATTTCTTAGATACAAAGCACAAGAACAATTAATTCAACATACACGTAGCTTAGGTCAAATTTTGTGCAAGCTTTTCCTACTGATATTAAGAGCAATCTTTTTGATGCATCTCAAGTTTTTAATTAATGGAGAATGTTCAACTTAATCAAAGCTGGAAATTGTTGGTGTTAATTTATGTAGCAAATCAAGAATTCCTTTTAAGCATGCATCTTGTTTTGGTCCTGTTTTTGAATAGGAGACTACTTGATTTGATATAATTGGAGCTATAATGTAACTCCAACTCTACGTAGCTTTTATTTCTATAATTAGAATAACATAATATTTATTTGATTTGAAAAATTACACCTGCAGTTCCAATTGCAAGAATTAGAGAACAATTGTTTGATTTAGGGTCTGTTTGGTTGTCGTAACTGGCCGTAATTCGTAGTTGTAACTGGTAAAGTCTTTTGCAATTGTAAATGAGTTACATGTATGTAAATTTTACGGTGTTTGATTGGTAATATAAAATTGTAAAGTGAGAAAGTGTATTGTACTTTACGGTGTTTGGTTGTCGTAATGTATAAGTCGTAAGTGAAAAATTTGACCATAAAATTAACTATTTGGTGATTTTAAAAGTTTTAATACTGTAAATAAATATTAAAAAAGTTAAATATTAAATTTTTTTAATATTAATAGACTAATATGAGTTGTATTGCAAAGAAATTATTACATTAAAGACTAATATGATAGCCTCTTTTAAGTTCATTTATCATACCTCAATTGTTGTAATTGAAACTATAATTAATTTACACGTAATTCCAGCTATACGAACTTCTAAAATGCAACTCTAATTACTATAGTTAAATCTATATGTAACTCCAATTATATCAGAACAAACAGTTAAGTTGTTGTTTATTGTAGTTAATTAAATCTCATGTAGGTTCAACTATAGTCATTCAAATAACTCATTATTGAGCTACCTTGCTCTCTCGTGAGAATACCATTTTGTTGTTTTTAGCCTTTGAGTCCTGGGTTAAGTAATACCCCACTAGCGGTAACCCTAGGTCAAGTGTAGCTCCCTAGGATTCCCATGCATTCATCTCCTTACTCTAAACACTTCTTTTGAGTAGCTGGTCAGTCATAGTGTTAGGAGGAACCCACACTAGAGGACTACAACAAACCAGAGACCAGTCGCCAATTGCACGAACAAACAAACAAATAAAGAGAAGAAAATGAGAACACAAATTTAACGAGGTTAGCAATTGCCTAGGTCCGGGCAGAATGGGAGAGAGATCTTATTAAATAATTAATTACACGATACAATACATGAGGACAATACCCCTCTATATATAGTCAGAGAATCCGTGAAGAAAAGAAAACAAACAGTTCTAAATTCGAATCAGAAATGAACCCAGAATCATATTAGAAAACTGCAAAAAATACACCCAGAGCACTCGTCCTGGTCGACCGGTTCAATGCTGTGGTCGACCGGACAGTCAACCCCTAGGCTTCTGCGCAACAAGCCCTGCTCTCTGTTAAAACTATAGCACTACAATCGGTCAACCGGGCGGTCGACCGCCTTCTTCATTTGTTGTTGCATCCTTTGAGAGGTCGACCAGGCGGTCAACCGCTATGTTTCTTATGCACGTTTGTGCATGGCCTGTCGACATAGTCGATTGTACTCTGTCATCAGCTGAGAATTATGCTTCTACAATCACCGCTGAATTCTGATCTCTATGCTATCTTCTCCGATGAATTAAAAAACTCTAGTAATAAGATTTTACACTCTCTTCCCACTATTCTCCACCTCACTGAAGATTTCTCAAATCTAAGCCGAACATAATATAGCACCGTGTCAACTTCATCGGGCTGCACCAATGTGATTGCCTAAGTACCCCCTGCCCCAGCGGATCAAACCATGTGTGGTTCATTTAAACGAGCTCCACTGAGCTCAAGCAACTTGAAGGATAAGGAGTAACTCCTTATAATGTGCAAACTTCATTCCCGAAACAGCCTTGGTAAGTATATCAGCGGAATTCTTCTTCGTATGAATCTTTTGCAACTTGATGTCATCCTCATTAAGAATATCCCGAACAAAATGAAACCTGATATCGATATGCTTCATTCTTACATGATATATCTAGTTTTTTGCCAAATAGATAGCACCCATGCTATCACAATTGATCTTCAGTAGATCCTGATCAATCTCCAAGTCGTCAAGCAACCCTTGAAGCCAAATTGCCTCCTTCATAGCCTTCGTCATGGCCATATACTCGGCCTCCCTAGTAGACAATGCAACAGTATACTATAGAATATAATGCCAACTCACTGGTGCTTGGGACAATATAAACACATAGCCTGTTGTAGACCAGTGTTTGTCGAGGTCTTCTGCGTAGTCAAAATCAACGTATCTGATGCACTCTTTCTTACATGTAAAATCCTTCTTAAATACCAAATCAACATCTATGGTACCATTGATGTACCATACAATCCACTTCACTGCCTCCCAATGATCCCTGCCGGAATCATGCATGTAACTGCTAACCATTAAGTAACTTGTGACAGATCGGCCTTATACATACCATTGTATAGATTAAACTAGCAACCACAAGCATAGGGTACGTGAGTCATGTACTCACGCTCTTTAATAGAAGTAGGAGACATATTAGTTTTTAACTTGAAATCAGGAGCCAATGGTGTACTTACAAACTTCGTATCGTCGTCGATGTTGAATTTCTGAAGTACTTTCTTCAAATACCCCTTTTGTGTCAAGCTAACCTTGCTATCTTTTCGGTCTCGCTCAATCCCACATCTAGCACCTTCTCGCTTCACCCAGATCCTTCTTCTCGAATTCATATGACAAGTCCTTCTTCAGTTTATCAATTACAGATCTGCTCTTGGAAGTGATGAACATGTCGTCCACATACAACAACAGATATATATACTCTCCATCCGGTAGCTTGTTGTAATACTCACATGGGTTATAATGATTTAGTGTATATCTCTTGACTTTTATGAAGCTGTCAAAATGTTTATGTCACTGCCTTGGTGATTACTTTAATCCAAAAGTGATTTTTCTACTTGCATATCAAATTCTCTTTTCCTGTAGTTCTGAACCTCGTCGGCTGAGACATGTAGATTTTCTCTTCAAGATCGCCATGAAGAAAGGCGATTTTCACATCGAGCTGATCAAGCTCCAATTCGTATTATGTCACTAGTGCCAGCAAAATCTGAATAGACGAGTGCTTCACAATGGGTGAGAATATCTCGTTGTAGTCAATGCCTTCTCGCTGTGCATAGCATTTAACTACCAATCTGGCTTTATAACGTACAATATCACAATCAAGAGATTCCTATTTCTTTCCAAATATCCACTTACTACTGATCGCCTTCTTTTCCTTGAGCAACTCTGACAGTTCTCAAGTTTTTCGTTCTTGTGAAGAGAACTTATCTCTTCCATCATGACATCCTTCCACATCTTGGACTCTGAACTGATTTCAGCTTTCCAATATGCAGACATGATCGGTTCCTCAACGACTGGGAGAGTATATGCCACAATCATATTAGTAGTGAGCCAACTGGGCTTACGTAGATTTCTTCGGGCTCTTCCAACTGTAAAAGATTCTTGGATATCAGCCATAGTCTGTCCTTGATCCTCATCATTATCAGCATTATGATCGGCTACATGATCACTGTTGACACTCAAAAAAGACAAAATCTCAAACAGCTTTTAACCAGTCTGAACGATGTCTAACTTGTCAACATTTACAAAAGACAAGTCGCAGACAAGCTGACGACCAGTTTCTAGCATCCCCGAGGGACAAATCAGTGACTTGGACTTTACTGATTCAGTGAAGCAGACAGTAAGCCAAGGTTGCCTTTGAAGAGACCTAAACAGGCCTAAGATGCTGAGTTAGTTCAACACTTAGCATCGCATGAGTTCAGTGGGATAACCTCGCTTCAGAGGCTATGTTTGTCCAGATTCGCCTTGAAGCTCTCCACAGAGAGCTAACTTACAGTTTCGCATGAAGCTAATTCTATCTTCGCCAGAAAATTTCTTGATAGCTTCGCATGAAGCACTTCATAGCTCCACAGAGAGCTAACTTACAATTTTGCCCGAAGCTAATTCTAGCTTCGCCGGAAGCTTTCTTGATAGCTTCGCATGAAGCACTTCATAGCTCCACAGAGAGCTAACTTACAGCTTCGTCTAAAGCTAATCTAGCTTCGCCGGAAGCTAATTCTAGCTTTACCGGAAGCTTTCTAGATAGCTTCTCATGAAGCTCTTCATAGCTCCGCAGAGAGCTAACTTACAGCTTCGCCTGAAGTTAATTCTAACTTCGCTGAAAGTTAATTCTAGCTTCGCCGGAAGCTTTCTTGATAGCTTCACATGAAGATTTTTCATAGCTCCACAGAGAGCTAACTTACTGCTTCTCCTGAAGCTAATTATAGCTTCGCCAGAAGCTTTCTTGATAGTTTCGCCTGAAGAGGCTAGCTCCGCATGAGAAAAATAACTGCCCCACTAAGTTAGTGGGGGGAGTTAATGGGTAGTTATACCCATGTCTCCTCATTAAAAGGAGACAATTAAGAGAATCATAACTCCCTATTTTCTAGTGGGAGAATTAATGGGTAGTTACACCCATGATGCCTCATTAAGAGGATCCAATTAAGGGGAATTAATGGGTAATTACACCCATGATGCCTCATTAAAAGGAGCCAATTAAGAGGAGTTAATATGTAGTTACACCCATGATCCCTCATTAAAAGGAGACAATCAAGGGAATCATAACTCCTTATTGAGCCTATAAATAGCCCACTAGTAGGCTAGGCTCATGGTCTTGAAGAAATTCAAGTCCAAGAGGCTTTTTGAAGAGCATAAGCTTCTTTGGTGGCTTCAAAGCATAAGCCAACAAGAGATTTACTCTGTCACTTTCAAGAATTCAGAGAATCACTTCTCTAATCCTATAAGGATCAATTTAGGGTGCTAATACCCTAAGATCTTACTCTCTCTCTCTCTCTCTCTCAAGGAATCTCCAGAGCCAGACGAGAAGGAATTCCCAAGCAGTAGCATTTGAAGATCGATCGCTCGCATCGTCAACGAGACAAAGTGGTTATGCGCTGATCAGACTCCTACCGGCACATTTTCCCAGAAATCTCAGAGGAGATTTACTTGTAATTCTTTCTTTTATTACTTGTAATTTCGCTCCTCTACCCTTTTTTGTAAGTTTTTCCTCGAATCAATTTTTCAATAGAAAACAAGATGGCGACTCTGCTGGGGATTACATTCTCCACTGCTGAGAATCAAGTGTTGCAATGCGACGATCATACCTTCGAGTCTATTGTTGAGACGCTAGTCATTCATTTTGACCAAGAGAGGTTTGAACAACTTCTCTCTGGGGGTAGCACAAACCCCCTACATGTGCGCAAGGAGGTCAGCGTAGCCAGAGCCCCTTTGGCTAACTTTTTAAAGTAAGTCTCTGTTGAGATAAATAAGGCTCTCTGTAAGCCTATTACATCCTTAGGCGAGGCTAAACAGACTTTACGCGAGTCTAGTACAGTCTCAGCAGAGAATAACATAGCCACGCACCAGCATATTAACACTGTGCGCAAAGCTATAAAGGTTCCTTGTGAACCTAAAACAATCTCTGCTAAGGCTATGTGGATTGTAAAAGCTGTAGTCCCATGCGAGACTAGAGATAGATCTCTTGATTCAGCTTCCTACAAAGCTAAAATAGTCTCTGACTGCAAGACTATTTCAGCTCTTCACAGAGCTAAGCCACGCCTGTCACGTGAGGCTAAGGCTAAAACACTTTTTGCTAATAACGAGGCTACTGCAGCCCCGCTTACGTCATCAGCACTATTGGGCAGTGCTAGGCTCGCCGCTAGCGACAAAACCAAAGCACTAAGTGCTAAAGACCTTAGTCGCGAAGTTAAAAAAATGAAGCACCATTGAATGCTAACAGCGAGGCTATTTCAGCCTCGTTCACAGGAAGAACTTCGCACAATAGAGCTAAGCTCGCCTTCAAAGACAGAGCTAAAATAGTAGCTTCGCCTTGCAGCGAAGCTACTCTTTCAGGGGAAGCTATCCTAGTTTCGCCTATAGCCCAAAAGAAAGTCTTCAAAGCTAAGTCTAAGGTTTCTCAATCCAAGCAGGCTAACATCCAGTTTCTCTGAGTCTCCATGTTGGATCAGTTGGACCCACGTAACGCAAACTTGCGGGATTATGTGAGTAACAAGTGAAAACTCCGCTCCAAAGAGACAGTTCACATCTCGCCATTCCACTGCGGACAAGCGGGGTTTCAACCTGTGACGGTACATTCCGTCCACTGTTGTTTGGGATCAATCCCCACAACTTCCCCTCCAAGCCAGCAATCGATGTTCAACCAGCTGTCAGTTCAAACTTCTTAGAAACCTAAGTCTCGAAAGAAGAAGACAGTGAAGGTGCCTCACCTCGCAGCTGCCTCTGTCAACATAATAAGCAGAGGAAGGGATCTACTACGATCTCAAAGAAGGAAACAAGGGGTTCACACTCCCTCATTCAGTTCTCCAGGGCCTGACTATAGCCCCGGCTTAAGTCAGATTTTGGTCGAACAAAGGGTGCCTTTCAAGGTACGATACCCTATAATTATGGACAACCTTCTTTCTCAGAAGCTATGTTGCCAAAACCATTGAGACACCAATTCCAATGGTCCAACAATGAAGAAGAAGCCAGCGGCTATGCTTCCTCTGCCACCATCAGCTCTGTGCAGGTAAGGTTTGTATCAGCTAAGATGACTGATAATAACAATGATGATGATCTCTGTCATCGCATGGAGGCACAGGAGCAGACTTTCAAGGCACAGCAAGAAGCCTTAGATAACATCCAACAAATATTGATTTAGCTCCTAACAAACCGGAAGAATGATAATACAACTGATAGCAATCACAAAAATGAGGAGAACAACAACAATGAACCTCCCAAGACCGATCATTCAAAGGAGGGCTCTTCAATCGATGTCGAAGTGATCAAAGGCATCCAGGCTCAGATCGCATCCCTAACCCAAAGGGATGAACTGAAGAAAGTAGGGGCAGTCCGTCCTTACCCCTTGGATTGGGATTCAGTCCCATATCCTCCAAAGTTCAAGCCACCAACGCTGCACTCATATGATGGCAAGAGCTTGCCAAATCAGCACATTTACTACTTCCAATCGCAAACCGGTAATGTAGTAGGTAATGATGCTATCATGGCCAGACTATTCATTGGTACCCTGAATGGGGTAGCCTTTGATTGGTTCAGGATTCTCCCCGTGAACTCCATCAATTCCTGGCTCGACTTGGAAACCCGATTCCTCTCCTGATTCTATGAGGATGATACCGAGGTGACCATGGGCATGCTCCTTTCGGCAGTCCAGGAAGGAGGAGAATCTATACGGGATTACATAGAGAGATTTCGCAACCTTTCTCTCATGTGCCCTGCAAGTATGCCTTTGCCTATGTTGCTTCAAACGTGTAGGTATAACTTTCTTGACAAAGTAAAAGTTCGCATGGGAGCCGTCAAAGTCTACACTTAGAAGGAGCTTATTGAACAAGCCGAGATAGCTGAAAAATCAGCTAAAAAGTTTGAGACCCCCAAAAGCAGGTGGAGAATCAACAGAAAAAGTTATGACACAGCTGAATCTTCTGATACATCAGCATTGGAAGTATATGAAGGAACTCGATCAAAGAAGGGTAACTTCAATAAAACTTCATAGTATTAAAGACAATACTCTTTCAAAGATAAGCATATGGTGACACTTTTCCACTTGCTCAACAAAAACAACAAGCTCAAGTTGACAGAGGCTAAACGTTCAGACGAAGTGGGATAAACAAATGATCCCAACTATTGTCTTTTTCATAGGATATTTCATCATCCTACTTTCAGGTGCAATGTCCTTAAAGACAAAATCCAAGCACTGATTGAAGCAGGTGTTTTGACTCTGAAGTCGGAACATACCTGAAAGGGAGTATGAGGTAGTCAACTCTACTTCCAAAAGCCATGGGTCTTATCCCATCACGGCTAAAGCAATGGGACTCAAGCCGGTCCAAAGCTAAAGGCAAGTCTTGTAATATCTCTCGCAGCAGATGACACCGCACTAGCAACTCCTCTCAGCAGCTCTGAAGAGGAGTCAACCGTCTTAACCGCTATGTGATAGCCGACAGGCACTAGGTCTGGCAAATAACTTGCGACAGTACAACTAGACCCCGACGAGACATAACAACCAACGACGTCAGGACACGCGCAGGGGGTTAGAATATGTCATTTCACCAATCAAATGAGGACAACATTTTGTAGTAGAGGCAGTCTACTTGAGTGGAGCTTATCGCCTAGCTAATCCAAATGGTGACACGCTCCTGATGCCAATCGACGACAAGTGCTATTCATGATCACATTAACACTATACCTCTGATCAAAGAAGTACTATATATGATCATGTTAACATTACACCTCTGATCATCAAGTCGGACTCGTCTGACTGTTTCATCTCCTCAAGGAGTCCCTTTCCACAGATGGAATCAATTTCAACGATCTCTGCATTCTTCTTTTGGAAAATCAATTTGGCTTCACGACGATCTTGAATAAGTCGAATTCATCGAAGAAGGTTCATGATGCATCCTTGCAGGACCTTTCTAATGTTTCCACATTCATGTTCAGATTCGATAATCAGCTGTTATTAAAGTCTTGATTATGACGAACAAAAGTAAAACTCCACGAGGAATCTCGACTTACTCGATATATTTTCTGTGAAGTTTGTACTCCATTTCTAGACACGAAGATTAGCTGAGAATCAGAGTCTTAATGAACAACAGGTGACGCTCCACGAGGAATGTCGATCTACCCGACAAATTCCCCATGAAGTTTAGACTTAACTCTTTAATCCCCAGCGAGATTTTAGAGGTCACTAGTGAAATACAGAAATGTTCACTTCATGTGATATGATCTGAAGCCTTCGGTGAATAAGGCTAGAGGAAAACATTGGCTTTTAAGCCTAATATAAAATTCTCAATAACTCATCATGCTGAGGGAATAGCATGGCTAGCCCAACTCAAACAGTAGTTGGTAAAGGCATACCAAATCCGTTGACAACTGAGAATTTGCTAAAAATTCTAAGGGACATGATCCCGCTTTTCCCACCAAAGTCCCCTACCAATTCCCGTCCATAGAATGGTAGGACCACAAAAGGCTGTATTCATTTTCCCAAAAACAGATCACAACTGTCATACTTAAAGCTCACGCCTCTGACAGTAAAACTTTTTCCTGGCGGATCTTGCTAATATCCCTAGTAGAGCAAACTTTACTTGTCATTCTCTTTAATAGAATGACAGGTCCACTCAAATTGTTGTTATATTCAAACACTTCTAATAGTAAATGAATCCTTATCAAGTTAACATCACACCTCTGACAAGTTGCTTTACAAATTCCCAAGTGGAGAAGCTGTCACGATCACTTTTGACAAAATCTCTTTTCAAATTCTCCAATAAGGGATTTGGTTGTTACGTTAATGATTACCTCTGACAACTTTTTAGAGAATAATCTCTTCCCTACTGAATCCCTACAGAGTTCTTTTGTCACATTAATGATTACCTCTGACATATAATTTCTTATGCGATTCATTTTCTAACTCCCCAACGAGTTTCTGGTAGATTCCCCTCAAAATCTATTATTTTCTTTTCAAGTCTCCAATGGACTCTCTTAGTTGTCATGTTAATAATACACCTCTGACAATTTATTTCAAATTACATCCGAAGGCAGTACCAATTTTCCCACAGAATTTATGATCAAATCCTATTTCCTTCTGTGGAATTCTTTCTTTTACCGTCATGTCCAGTTCGTCACCTCTGAACGGTAGAAATCCTGAGTTTGGTGGTATCTCAATCGGTTATGTCCATGTTACCTCTCAACCGACAGATAACCAAGTCCCATCTTCTAGTTCGATAAGGACTACTCCTTTGTCGTTATGTCCAGTTCGCCACCTCTGAACGGCAGGGCTCTGAGTCTAGCAATTTTCAATCGGTTATGTCCACATTACCTCTGAACCGACAGATGTCAGATCTCTCCTTTTTATGGTACTCAATCTGTCAAGTCCAGTTCACAACCTCTAAACAGGCGAGTCCATAACTTTGTTCTCCTTTCCTTCGTCAAGGCCGGGAGTTCTTACTGTCATGTTAATACGACTACCTCTGAACAACGAATTGCGAGCCTGATGTCTCTTAGTTGGTCATGTCCATATTACCTCTGAACCGACGAGTGCCCAGATTCAATTCACCCTTGCAATCCCTAGTGGGGTAGCTGCTAAGTTAATGCGACTATCTCTGGCAGCGGATTCGGAGTTTAGTATGTCTTAGTCTATCATGTCCAGTTTATCACCTCTGAATAGACGGGTCCCTAAAATTGAATTCACCTCCTTTTTGTCATCATGTCCAGATCATCACATCTGAATGACAAAATTTCGAGCTTGGTGGCTTCTCAATCGGTCATGTCCAGTTCATCACCTCTGAACCGACAGATAGCCGAGTCTCCTCTTTTTATTTACTGTTATGTCCAGTTCGTCACCTCTGAACAGTAATCACTCTGAGTTTGATAATTCTAATCGGTTATGTCTAGTTCGTCACCTCTGAACCGATGAATATCCAATCTCACATTTCTTTATCGTTATGTCAAGTTTGTCACCTCTGAACGACAAGGCTTTGTATCTGGTGATTCCTAATCAGTTATGTCTAGATTTTCACCTCTGAACTGACAGATATCCAGATCTAACTTTCGAGTCCGGTAGAGACTCTTCTCGCTGTTATGTCCAGTTTACCACCTCTGAACAGCGAACCCTCTTTTCTAGAGATTCCTAACATGCTATGTACACATTACCTCTGAACAGACGGATTCCTAGATCTTCTCCCCTTTGTCCCTAGTGAGTTCTCATACTCAAACTGATTTTATCATGTTCCTAATCTCTGAATAATTTTTAGTCAAAGTTCTAATTTCTTTGGGGAATTGTACTTGGTGAATGCTCTCTCTTTTGAACACCCGAGGCAATTCAAAGTATTTTGAAATCTGAACCATCCCATTGTGGATTTACGAAAACTTTGAAGGGGGTTTTGTTAACACTCAAAAAAGACAAAATCTCAGACAGATTTTTAACCGGTCTGAACGATGTCTAACTTGTCGACATTTACAAAAGACAAGTCGCAGACAAGCTGACGACCAGTTTCTACGTATCCCCGAGGGACAAATCAGTGACTTGAACTCTATTGATTCAGTGAATCAGACAGTAAGTCAATGTTGCCTTTGAAGAGACATAAGTAGGCCTAAGATGCTGAGTTAGTTCAACACTTAGCATCGCATGAGCTCAAGGGGATAGCCTCGCCTGAGAGGCTAAGTTTGTCTAGATTCACCTTGAAGCTCTCCACAGAGAGCTAACTTACAGCTTCGCCTGAAGCTAATTCTAGTTTCACCGGAAGCTTTCTTGATAGCTTCGCATGAAGCTCTTCATAGCTCCACAGAGAGCTAACTTACAGCTTCGCCTGAAGCTAATCTAGCTTCGCCGGAAGCTAATTCTAGTTTCGCCGGAAGCTTTCCTGATAGCTTCTCGTGAAGCTCTTCATAACTCCACAGAGAGCTAACTTACAGTTTCGCCTGAAGCTAATTCTACCTTCGCCGGAAGCTAATTCTAGCTTTACCGAAAGTTTTCTTGATAGCTTCACATGAAGCTTTTCATAGCTCCACAGAGAGCTAACTTGCAGCTTCTCCTGAAGCTAATTATAGCTTCGCCGGAAGCTTTCTTAATAGCTTCGCCTGAAGAGGCTAGCGCCGCATGAGGAAAGTAACCGCCCCACTAAGTTAGTGGGGCGATTTAATAGGTAGTTACACCCATGTCTCCTCATTAAAAGGAGATAATTAAGGGGATCATAACTCCCTATTTCCTAGTGGGGGAATTAATGGGTAGTTACACCCATGATGCCTCATTAAGAGGATCCAATTAAGGGGAATTAATGGGTAATTACACCCATGATGCCTCATTAAGAGGAGCCAATTAAGAGAATCATAACTCCTTATTGAGCTTATAAATAGCCCACTAGTAGGTTAGGCTCATGGTCTTGAAGAAATTCAAGTCCAAGAGGCTTTTTGAAGAGCATAAGCTTCTTTGGTGGCTTCAAAGCATAAGCCAATAAGAGATTTACTCTCTCACTTTCAAGAATTCAGAGAATCACTTCTCGAATCCTATAAGGATCAATTCAGGGTGCTAATACCCTAAGATCTTGCTCTCTCTCAAGAAATCTCCGGAGTCAGGCGAGAAAGAATTCTCAAACAGTAGCATTTGAAGATCGATTGCTCGCATTGTTAATGGGACAAAGTGGTCGCGCGCTGATCACACTCCTACCAGCACATTTTTCCAGAAATCTCAGAGGAGATCTACTTGTAATTCTTCCTTTTATTACTTGTAATTTCACTCCTCTACCATTTTTTCTAAGTTTTCCCTCGAATCAATTTTTCAATGGAAAACAATCACCACCTTGTGTCACCGTGGGTATGTTCTCAAATGATATTAATCTTTCTAGAGAAGGTGAAGTAGCGTCACTCTCTACCTGCTGCGATATCCTGTTGGTCGTCTCACTCTCCACCCGCTGAGAGTTTATAGGTTTCATCATTGAAGCCTCGTCAAACGTGGAATATGTGTTCAAGATAAAATTTTGTCCTTTGAATCCAAAATTTTTAGCTTTTTAAGCCTTTCTTGAATCCTACAAATATGCCCTTCCTTGCTTTTGGCTTAGCTTGTCTTTCTTGATATGGTAACAGATCGGCGTCAAAATACCTGTAGCAAATTATAATCCTAAGCAACGCTTTCTGACCAAACTTCCAAAGGAGTTTTACCTCCTATCACAAACAAAGGCAACATGTTAACGAGATAGTAAACATATGCCAATGCCTCAGCCCAAAAGGATTTTGATATACCATCGTTGGATAACATGCATCAGACCTTCTCTAGAAATGTCATATTCATCCTTTCAGCTGCCCTATTTTGTTGCAGTGTTTCTCTTACTGTGAAGTACCTTTTTATACCCTCATCGTGGCATAACTGTAGGAAAGGATCGCTTGTGTACTCTCCTCTTTTGTCTGAACTGAGTACCTTGATCTTTCTTTCCATGTTCTTCTCCATATTCTTTTTTCACTCTATAAACAACTCTAAGACTCCCCCTTTGTGCTTCATGGTATATACCCAATATCACCCAGAGTAATCATCTATAAAAAACAAAGTAGTTACCTCCAATAGATGCCAATTTGGTAGGTTTCCAAACATCTGTGTGAATATAATCTAGAATCCTCTCAGTGCATAAGTCGCGATGCCGAATTTCACTTTCGTCTTTTTTTTATGACGAAATATTCACAAAAATCCATTTGCAAGTTTTGATACCTTCCAATAAACCTTGCTTTCCTAGAGCTTGCAAAGACTTTTCTCATATATGTTCGAGTCTCATATGTCAAAGCCGGGTGCAATCAATATCTGAATTTATAGAAATCACCACTTGCCCTATACCATACTATCCTTCAAGTAGTATAGGTTATTGCATCAGACGCGATTAAAAACAACCATCGAACCTCTAGTCATCTTGAGAATACCATCTCTAATAGATACTTCAAGACCCAATGCTTTGAAGGCACCAACAGAAATAAGATTCATTTTCAATTGAGGTATATACCTCAATTTCTTCAATTCCCACACCATTCCATCAAACATCTCGATAAGGACTGTACCTATCCCTTCCATGTTACATGAACGATCATCACCCATGACAACAGAACAACCATCTAGTTTCTCAAAACTAGAAAAAAAATCAATCCCTATTGGGACATACATGATAGTAACTCATGTATCTAGCATCCACTCAGAATTAACTGAGTACCAATAATAGGAGTAGTGACTGAGAAAGAGAATACAGTTGAATCTGAGTTTGATCCACCTGCCTGTGAAGTACTACCCGATTAGGTACTGATCACCCGTGCGAGATTTGCCTCGGTGTTCGACTCCTTCTTATTTTTGATCTTTCGACAATCAACCTTCCAGTGCCATAACTCTTTGTATAAGTCGCATTGGTTCTTTTTAGATCTCTGAAACCTGCTCTAGACTTTGATCTACTACGATCGCCTTTACCCTTCCGACTGAAACTTCTACCTCTTACCGTCAATGCATCTGGTCATGTACTCTTAAAAGACTCTTTGTTTTTCCTTCTTAATTCATGATTAACAAAAGCTGAAGAAATCTCATGATAGCTAAGTGATTATTTGCCATTGATTAGAGTGAGGACGAAGGTCTCGTAGTCATCGTCAGAAAGAGAACTCAATAGAATCAATACCTTGTCCTCCTCTTCGATCAACACATCCATGTTGGCTAAATCAGAAAGAATCTTTGTGTAGTGGTTCATTTGTTCCCCGATCGAGATTCTTTTCTTTAATTGGAAGCGATAAAGTCACTTCTTCAGTGAAGAAGAAGCGATTTTCATTGCTTTTTGTTAGGTACTTGCTCTCTAGAATCGTCCATATCTTCCTTGCGAAAGTCTTGGTCATCACATGGTACTTTATATCTTGTGTTAAACAAGATCTTATCACTTCACACATCGTCTTGTTCATCTTATCCCAGTCCTTCTCGGATGTTTCCTCTGGCTTTTCTTCCACATGTAGAGAGTCTTCAAGGATTGATGCTGTCAGGGTATCCATCATCTCACATCTCCACATCCCGAAATTATTCGTGTCGTCAAATTTCATGACATCAATTTTTGTCGGAAGATGACTCACGGATTTTACCAATGATTAATTATCTCCGACCATCTCCTCAGTAGATTCCTCAAAACAATGCGAAAAATGATTAGTGAAAATAAATTCAAATAGGAAAGATCAGACCTTCACCTTCACATGAAACTGTAGACAGTCTCCAAAGCGTTTTACTTCACCCGAACGAAACTCCTCGTCGAAGCCCGAAAATCTCTGATACTACTTGTTGGGAGGAACCCACACCTGAAGATTACAACACACCAGTGACTAGTTACCAATTGCACGAACAAACAAACAAATGGAAGAAAGCGAGAACACAAATTTAAGGAGGTTCCACAATTTCCAACATTCTCGGGGGGAGAAGGGGAGAGATATCTTATGTAACACCCTAATCCCCGGTGTACGTATCACCGTATCTGTACGCGATACGACGTACAAATTTGATTTGACCTCTGTAGTATTCCGATTGACCTGATTTTAGTTTCAAAAATCATTTCCTAATATTTTAAATTTTTCAGGATTTTCTGGATTTTTTCTGGATTATTTTGGAAAAAACTCCGTAGTCGGTGTCGACCGATACCGATAACCGGCCTTCCGATTTTTATTTCACAAACGGAGTAGAATTTTGAGAATCCGCTTTCACCGTGTGCCTTAAATCGTGTTCTCTACGTTTGGGTATTTTGGAGATTTTTCTGAATTTATCAAAAATCCGGCCAAACTGGTGTCGCCGTATCGGCGAGGCACTCCGGGATTTTTAAATTGCAAACCGGATGGAGTTTTGACAAACCGTCTTCATCTTACGTCTCAGGGTAATATTTTCTATTTTCTGTAATTTTTGGGTACCATTCGGAGCTGGTCGAATTTCGGGCAATATAATAATATTAAATATTTTTTTTAAAAGCTTTTTCTTTTCTCTTCTTTTCCCTTCTTTTCTCCCTTTCTCTGGATCATTCTTCCACCGCCTTCCACCGCCTCTCCCTTTCTCTCTCTTATAAAAATCTCTCTCTCCCCCTCTCTCTCTCTCTCTCTCTCTCTAATTAGAGAGACCAAGCAATCTCTCTCTCTCCCTATCTCACTAACACTCTCCCTCACTCTGTTCTGCACACACCCGAAGAGGGGGGGGGCCGACCCCTTCTCCCACGGCCAGGTCGCGCCCCAACCCGGCGGGCGCCGCCGTTGCCGCCGGCCGCAACCCCGCACCCCTTCTCCTTCATCCTCTTCTTCTTCTTCCCCTTTCTTTTCTTTCCTTTTCTTTTCTTTCCCTGTCAATCCTCTCTCTCTCTCCCTCTCTCATATTCTCTCTCACCCTCTCCTTTGGGGCCAGACCGCCGCCGGCGGCCGGGACCGCCGCCGGCGGGCCCACCCCTTGCCGCCGGCCAGCTAGGCTGGCCGGCCACCGCGCGCAGCAGCAGCTCTGCTGCTGCTGCCACCCCTTGTTCTCTTGTTGGGTTCACACCCTTAACGGGTTGTGAACCCGAGTCCCAAGGCCCAAATCCCTTTTACCCATTAACCCATATTGACCCAGACCCAAAACCCATTTGGTTTAAGTTCCGGGTTTGGGTTTGGATCGAAACCCGACCCGTTTGACATCAACCCGATCCGATAACGTATTCGGGCGATATCTGGAGCATCCGGACTCCGATTCGGGCGATTCTGGATCCGTTGCGATCGTGGAGAGAGAACTACAGTCTTGTAGCCAGTTTGTGAGTGTTTTTAATTTATAAATTATCTTTTTATTATATTGATTGCACTTGATTGCGTTATTTAAATAAAATATGATACCGGTAAAATAAACCGTAGACAATCATAAAACACTGTCATCACCTACGTAGAATATGCCTGGTACCTAATAGACGTAGAATGTAACACCGGATGTCTATTATGTCATGTCTATGTACCACTGACATTCGGCCACCATGTATCGTATCGCTATGACACTACTCTGGCATAGGACATGGTATTACACGTGACACGGACTACTCTTACGACATGTGTTAGTGCAATGCATACATGTTACACGGATGAGGGCTATACAGCTATTTTCCACTCGTACACGGATAAGTACCGCATGTTCATCTTATGGTTAGCACTACTACACGGATACTGTAGTTCACTGTACATGATATTAGACACTGCCCATAGGTTATACATGTTGCACCGATACTATGACACGTCACATCAGTTACTCATATGCACTACTTCACAGACTACCGTCATCTCATATAGGTTCTTATATTGTGATCATCATTATATAGATTCTCGGCATATCACTGTTGCACGTGCATGTATGCTTTCTCTATTATTGTCATATGGATCCCTGTTCATAGTACATGTACTATTATTTCATATTACCGTATTCATGTTATGTGATTGTTTCCTGTTATTGATATGGATATTCCCGATACTGGACTTAAGAGCTGTTGATATGCTATATGTGGACTTCCACATCTATTGATCCCGTTATATTGTTCCCGTTATATTGTTCCTGTGATATTGTTCCCATTTTCGGGTATATTGTTCCCGTTATATTGTTCTATGCTATCAACAGAGCTCTGGTCCAGTTATCATGTTACCCGTATCATGTACAGTTATTTGTTCTTGTTACATTGGATATTTGACATATCAGATCATAATAATAACTGGGGTATGGGGGAGACTTGACGGTTGATTAGATCTTATCGGGTGATGTACTGGATCCATATTGTTCTCCCACTGCAGGGGATGGTAGTGCTACCTACCGATTGTATTGCTCCATGAGCTATTGTACTTGATTATTGTTCCCCTCTTAGCGGAGGGCTCTGGTCTTAGCAGCCAGGGGTTTGATAAAGGCCGTGATCCCGGGTATGCACGGGATACACCTACCCGATAAGAACTCCTCGACCATTGGTTTCCAATTAACATAATAAAACAGTATACACAATAGTGGACGTCGGGAACACTTGTTATTTGATCACTCTCTCGTTTGGATAATGGTACCCGTAGGCCATGTCCGGATGGGTTCGACTGGAGTGCGGGCTTCAGTATGAACCGCCAGTGGTATGGGACACTGGAAGAGAGTAATTAAAATAGCAGGTGGTACTGATCGCTACTATTGTATAAATAACATGACTTGCCTGATACATGCTTACTACTGTTACGGTTCCTTGCCTGATACATGTTTAGTTGTACTTGTTATTGTACCTGATCATTTATCCGATATCATGTTACATGTCTATTTGTTACTTTACCCGATACATGTTACACTTTCTGTAGTAGCATACTATTCACGCATATGTGCATATATTCTATTTTCTGTATACCTGGCATATATCATTACTGTCTATGCACCACACCGTATATTGGTTAGGTAGCATATGCACATCTGCATGTTCACTGCTATCACATCACCACTAGCATGTACACTCGTCACCACTAGATAACATTATATATTATATAAACTGGATACGATTAGAGACATGATCTGATGATAACCGGTTAGGTAGTAATGATAATATAAGATGGCATGTCTGTATATTTTTACTGTTATGATATGCTTATTATATGGTATACACCATCATGTATCTATAGTAGTATCATGCTTGTAGTACTATAGTATATATTACTGCCTCCTTCATTTTACCACTCACTAGGTCGCTTTCTGACGACCCTGGGTTTGCATGCCCAGATTGGAGATCCGAGTACCGTAGTATCCGAGAGTACCTTGGAGTCACATCGGAGCTTCCTCATCGGGACTATTCCTAGGTATCTTGGTGCTTTATTTTCGTTATCTTATTTGTCTTCATCTTTCATATCTGTTATGATTACTGACCCTCTACTGCAGGTATTCTTGTACTTACATCATGCTGGACCCCAGGTATTATGGAGGTTATGTACTGTACTGAGGCTTAACGTACTCGTGAGCGTGTTTTCACCTCGCGTACGTACGTCGCCATAAACGTCTCCGTATCCTCGGGACCGGGGCGTTACATAGTGGTATCAGAGCCTAGGTTCACACCTGGTGTGGGTAACCACCTGGGTCAATGCTTGGGCTCTTACCAACAGTACAGTCAGGTACAGATTAACTGATCTGTATCTTAATTTGGGGATTCCAGCAACGAGTACAAGAATACCATGTTATGACAATTCATTCCTCGACTCTTGTGTATTCCGTACTGACAGTTGTCCACCAGAGTATCCGATGTCCTTCTTGCTTCTTTTCATCTTCTTGTTTCCAATCCGTTAGTTATGCGTTTACTACCATACTTCTCCATCCCGAGTTCCTTAGAGATATCAGAGTGCGTAGCGGAAGTTTCGTGGACCTGTAACATTTCGACTTTGGGGTTGAAAATCTTGTTCACACACCTGATTGAAATTGCGAGGACGCAATTTTTTGTAAGGTGGGGAGAAATGTAACACCCTAATCCCCGGTGCACGTATCACCGTATCTGTACGCGATACGACGTACAAATTTGATTTGACCTCTGTAGTATTCCGATTGACCTGATTTTAGTTTCAAAAATCATTTCCTAATATTTTAAATTTTTCAGGATTTTCTGGATTTTTTCTGGATTATTTTGGAAAAACTCCGTAGTCGGTGTCGACCGATACCGATAACTGGCCTTCCGATTTTTATTTCACAAACGGAGTAGAATTTTGAGAATCCGCTTTCACCGTGTGCCTTAAAATCGTGTTCTCTACGTTTGGGTATTTTTGGAGATTTTCTGAATTTATCAAAAATCCGGCCAAACCGGTGTCGCCGTATCGGCGAGGCACTCCGGGATTTTTAAATTGCAAACCGGATGGAGTTTTGACAAACCGTCTTCATCTTACGTCTCAGGGTAATATTTTCTATTTTTTGTAATTTTTGGGTACCATTCGGAGCTGGTCGAATTTCGGGCAATATAATAATATTAAAATATTTTTTTTAAAAGCTTTTTCTTTTCTCTTCTTTTCCCTTCTTTTCTCCCTTTCTCTGGATCATTCTTCCACCGCCATTCCACCGCCTCTCCCTTTCTCTCTCTTATAAATCTCTCTCTCCCCCTCTCTATCTCTCTCTCTCTCTCTAATTAGAGAGACCAAGCAATCTCTCTCTCTCCCTATCTCACTAACACTCTCCCTCACTCTGTTCTGCACACACCCGAAGAGGGGGGGGGGCCGACCCCTTCTCCCACGGCCAGGTCGCGCCCCACCCGGCGGGCGCCGCCGTTGCCGCCGGCCGCAACCCGCACCCCTTCTCCTTCATCCTCTTCTTCTTCTTCCCCTTTCTTTTCTTTCCTTTTCTTTTCTTTCCCTGTCAATCCTCTCTCTCTCTCCCTCTCTCATATTCTCTCTCACCCTCTCCTTTGGGGCCAGACCGCCGCCGGCGGCCGGGACCGCCGTCGGCGGGCCCACCCTTGCGCCGGCCAGCTAGGCTGGCCGGCCACCGCGCGCAGCAGCAGCTCTGCTGCTGCTGCCACCCCCTTGTTCTCTTGTTGGGTTCACACCCTTAACGGGTTGTGAACCCGAGTCCCAAGGCCCAATCCCTTTTACCTATTAACCCATATTGACCCAGACCCAAAACCCATTTGGTTTAAGTTCCGGGTTTGGGTTTGGATCGAAACCCGACCCGTTTGACATCAACCCGATCCGATAACGTATTCGGGCGATATCTGGAGCATCCGGACTCCGATTCGGGCGATTCTGGATCCGTTGCGATCGTGGAGAAGAGAACTACAGTCCTGTAGCCAGTTTGTGAGTGTTTTTAATTTATAAATTATCTTTTTTTATATTGATTGCACTTGATTGCGTTATTTAAATAAAATATGATACCGGTAAAATAAACCGTAGACAATCATAAAACACTGTCATCACCTACGTAGAATATGCCTGGTACCTAATAGACGTAGAATGTAACACGGGATGTCTATTATGTCATGTCTATGTACCACTGACATTCGGCCACCATGTATCGTATCGCTATGACACTACTCTGGCATAGGACATGGTATTACACGTGACACGGACTACTCTTACGACATGTGTTAGTGCAATGCATACATGTTACACGGATGAGGGCTATACAGCTATTTTCCACTCGTACACGGATAAGTACCGCATGTTCATCTTATGGTTAGCACTACTACACGGATACTGTAGTTCACTGTACATGATATTAGACACTGCCCATAGGTTATACATGTTGCACCGATACTATGACACGTCACATCAGTTACTCATATGCACTACTTCACAGACTACCGTCATCTCATATAGGTTCTTATATTGTGATCATCATTATATAGATTCTCGGCATATCACTGTTGCACGTGCATGTATGCTTTCTCTATTATTGTCATATGGATCCCTGTTCATAGTACATGTACTATTATTTCATATTACCGTATTCATGTTATGTGATTGTTTCCTGTTATTGATATGGATATTCCCGATACTGGACTTAAGAGCTGTTGATATGCTATATGTGGACTTCCACATCTATTGATCCCGTTATATTGTTCCCGTTATATTGTTCCTGTGATATTGTTCCCGTTTTCGGGTATATTGTTCCCGTTATATTGTTCTATGCTATCAACAGAGCTCTGGTCCAGTTATCATGTTACCCGTATCATGTACAGTTATTTGTTCTTGTTACATTGGATATTTGACATATCAGATCATAATAATAACTGGGGTATGGGGAGACTTGACGGTTGATTAGATCTTATCGGGTGATGTACTGGATCCATATTGTTCTCCCACTGCAGGGGATGGTAGTGCTACCTACCGATTGTATTGCTCCATGAGCTATTGTACTTGATTATTGTTCCCCTCTTAGCGGAGGGCTCTGGTCTTAGCAGCCAGGGGTTTGATAAAGGCCGTGATCCCGGGTATGCACGGGATACACCTACCCGATAAGAACTCCTCGACCATTGGTTTCCAATTAACATAATAAAACAGTATACACAATAGTGGACGTCGGGAATACTTATTATTTGATCACTCTCTCGTTTGGATAATGGTACCCGTAGGCCATGTCCGGATGGGTTCGACTGGAGTGCGGGCTTCAGTATGAACCGCCAGTGGTATGGGACACTGGAAGAGAGTAATTAAAATAGCAGGTGGTACTGATCGCTACTATTGTATAAATAACATGACTTGCCTGATACATGCTTACTACTTGTTACGGTTCCTTGCCTGATACATGTTTAGTTGTACTTGTTATTGTACCTGATCATTTATCCGATATCATGTTACATGTCTATTTGTTACTTTACCCAATACATGTTACACTTTCTGTAGTAGCATACTATTCACGCATATGTGCATATATTCTATTTTCTGTATACCTGGCATATATCATTACTGTCTATGCACCACACCGTATATTGGTTAGGTAGCATATGCACATCTGCATGTTCACTGCTATCACATCACCACTAGCATGTACACTCGTCACCACTAGATAACATTATATATTATATAAACTGGATACGATTAGAGACATGATCTGATGATAACCGGTTAGGTAGTAATGATAATATAAGATGGCATGTCTGTATATTTTTACTGTTTATGATATGCTTATTATATGGTATACACCATCATGTATCTATAGTAGTATCATGCTTGTAGTACTATAGTATATATTACTGCCTCCTTCATTTTACCACTCACTAGGTCGCTTTCTGACGACCCTGGGTTTGCATGCCCAGATTGGAGATCCGAGTACCGTAGTATCCGAGAGTACCTTGGAGTCACATCGGAGCTTCCTCATCGGGACTATTCCTAGGTATCTTGGTGCTTTATTTTCGTTATCTTATTTGTCTTCATCTTCATATCTGTTATGATTACTGACCTCTACTGCAGGTATTCTTGTACTTACATCATGCTGGACCCCAGGTATTTATGGAGGTTATGTACTGTACTGAGGCTTAACGTACTCGTGAGCGTGTTTTCACCTCGCGTACGTACGTCGCCATAACGTCTCCGTATCCTCGGGACCGGGGCGTTACATCTTATTAAAAAGTCAATTACGTGATACAATACATGGGGACAATACCCCTCTATATATAGCCAGAGAATCCCTAAAGAAAAGAAAACCAACAGATCTGAATTCGGATCAGAAACGAACCCAGAATCATATTAGAAAACTGCCAGAAATACACCAAGAACATGCATCCCGGTCGATCGGCCAGTCGATAGGCACCATGTTGCGGTTTACCACCCACTACTCTTCTGCGCAACAAACCAGGCTATCTGTTAAAACTCTGGCACTACAGTCGGTCGACCGACTTCTTCAGCTGTTGTTGCTTCCTTTTAGCGATCGACCCTATGTTCTTTGTGCACGTTGTGCATGGCCGGTCGACCTGCCCTCTGTCTTCATCTAAGAATTGAGCTTCTAAAGCACCGCTGAACTCCGATATCTGCGTTATCTTTTCGATGGATTAAAAAACTCTGCTAATAAAACTTTACACACTCTCCCCACACATAGGACATAATTAATTCTACAGTACTCTATATTTTGTGTCAACCATGATTAGGTTCATCATCAGCATTAATTCTGTATATTATTTTATCTCTCTCGTAAGATTGTGGCAGACATGCTAATGTAATGTGAAGATTATTGCGCCTAGTACATAATATAACTGTTGTGGGAGCAAACAGAATTTCCTTCCTTTTGGGGAAATTAAGTTGAGATGGAGACAAAAGGAACGTGCCTGCTACTGTCTGCTGAAAGAGGGAAAGTGAGACAAAAAGTAAAGTTCCTTGCACGTACTATTTGTTGTCTCATTATTGCACGTATTATATATATTTGCCTCTCTAACATTAACTATTACTTTTTAATTCCTATATTTTATGACAGAGTCAATAGATAGCTAATTTAATTTACTAGCTAACAAAGTCATGATAGATTTTAACTTGCTACTTATCTGAATTAATGTTTCACAAACATAATTATAGCAGCAGTTGATAAAAGAAAAGAAAAGAAAAGAAAAGAAAAGAAAAATATCGCATAACTTGCACATGATTCTTTTGCTTATATAAAACCCAAATAGTATGATTTTTTTTCATGATATGGTAATTGAATAGAGCATATATCTCAAAATCCTAATTAATTCGTAGAAGAATATATTCTAGATAAATATAACTCTAAACAGAGTTTTTCTTCTGAGATATACAAAATATTTTTTTTTTGGAATAACAATTGGACGCCTTAACATGGCTTTTACAGTGCAACTAAACAATCTTATTTTACATTATTTCATGTTTTTATTCTTTTGTGCATGCTTAATAGCCTGTCAGGACAGGGTTTATGCACATGTAGGAGTATTTAATAAGAAACAAGTCAGTAGAAATTAGTAGTTGACAAAATATCAAAAGTGAGTTTTGTCAGTATATTTCCATTAGCAGTTGAATTAAATAATTAGTAACTGCAATTTTCATCCTGCAAAATATCTCTGCCTTTCAATTTTTTTTGCTCTTTTGAGTAACAGAATGGAGATTACCATCCAGTCTGCACATACTCCACATCAATTACCCAGTTCAAATCTGTCTTTTGACAACCGTGAAGATTGAACCTGAATATTTTCTTTGAGAGGGAAGAATATTATCAGCTGGCTAACCTACTGTTTTTTTTTTTAATAGTCCATTGGTGTCTTCCAAATGAGAAGAAATATATTAATCAATTTAAGAGGTATAACACGAAAGGAATCTGCCTGCGTGCCTGTACTTACCATATATTTTACTCAATTTTTGAGGTCAACGCCACACCTACGCATCCTACGCCGTGAGAAGAAGCTAACAAGAAGCTGTAAATGCAATTTCTTTTGAGTAACATGACAAAAGCATTAAATTTATATCGGTTTCAGATTGAACGTCTTTGTTAGTGGTATATAAACACTACAAAGACTAGGAATATTGCAGTTTGGTCCTATTTAATATTCCCGCGGAGTCTATATTCAAAACAATAATAATAGAAAATAAAAAGATTAAACTGAAAAAATTAGTGGGAGAGATTCATTTATTTGGTGTTGCTCTCGCATAATTCTCGCGAACTAGTGCCTCCTGAGTTCAATTGCTCCGGCGAAGACGATGATCTCATCGACTCTCTCCCTCCCTGCATCCATGTCTGCAAACCAGGCGCTCTGTCTCCCCCTTGGCATCTTGGCCCGTCGCCAGCAGATTCAGACGAGAAGAATGCCCTTGCGAAAGAGGTACACCCATGCCCTTGCTCTTCTTAGAGTTCTTTGAATTTGAGAGGGCTTTGTTGCTCTTATTTCTTCCTTTTTCTCTTGCTGCATAGTGGGGGATATGAGATTTATAAACTAAAATATTAATTGAGATAGATTTGTCTCCTCCCAAAAAGATTTGAGCATGATTCCACTCAAATTCAACCCTGATATTTAAATACAAGATCCACCCCGTTGAAGTTGAACTATGTTATTTCAAGTATCTATAAACTAAAAATCAAGTGTTTTGAATACTTTTTGTCCGCATCAAGTAGGAGAAAAACGAACGGCCTAAATAATGAGTTGGTTAGTTTAACGGTGTAGAACATTTGAAACCTAACAAAAATTGGTTTGTAGGGATTTTTAAATGTTTAGATCAAATGAAATGACCAGATCGATAATTTGTATGTCTAAAAACATAGATCTAGTAGAACATTGAAACCTAAAAAAATTGGTTTGTAGGGATTTTTAAATGTTTAGATCAAAATGAAATGGCCGGATCGATAATTTGTATGTCTAAAATATAGATCTAACTAACTCATTATTTAGACCGTTCATTTTGCGCCGCTTGATGAATAGGCAAAAAAGATTCAAAACACTTGATTTTTGGTTTATAAATACTTGAAATAAAATAGTTCAACTTCAATGGGATGGATCTTGTATTCGAATGTCGGAAGGTTGAATTTGAGTGGGAAGGATTCGGTCTCAAATCCTTTTGAAAGGACACAAGTCTATCTCATATTAATTACTATTTTAGGATTAATTTGTGTTAAGACATCGCATAAATGAAATTGACTAATTGTAATATTCGAAGATGTTTTTTTTTAAAAAACAAATGCTGCAACTGGCGCTTGAACTTGAGACTCCCTATAACTCGCTCTCACAACTTCTCCGTGGCTAGGTAGGTTGGATTGAATCCGTTTCATGAGGGTATGACCCGATCCGATTATTCGGTTCTAAGCTGATTTGTGATATTACGGGTTGGATCAATCGCTTACGATTTCGGGTCATAAATGAGTCAACCACATGTTAATTGCCATTTTAGGTTTAATTGTGTTAAGACATAGCATAAATGAAATTGACTAATTGTAATATTCGAAGCTGCAGACTTTTTAAAGAACAAAGGCTGCAGTCGATCAGTACTTGAATTTGGGACTCCCTATAACTCCAACCATCCATGTTTAAAATGGGGCGAGACACATGAGATTCGAGAGCTATGTTACAAGATCATGTAGCTAAAGCCAGCAGATCATTCATGAATTAAAGAATGGTTATTACATATTAGAGGAGGAGCTGGATTTAAACGTTGCGTTGTTGAGCTGCTCATCATGTTCTAAATCTGTATTAATTAAACCTACATAATTTCTTAATTTCACAATTAGTGTCATGATCTCAAACACAGTACTCAAAAGTCTACAATTGATATTCACAAAGAAAGTCAGGCCAAATTAAGATCCCTTTTCTATTTGTTTTTTGGTTTTCCACAGTTATTAATTATGTGTTCTCTATAAAACTGCAATAAAATTTCATCAGATCAAGCAATGAAGAAGGTCATATATATAGTTTGCGTTTTATTTCAAAATGAAATTGAGGTCGTAAACTAAAAGTACAAAACAGTAACCAACATTAGATACCAAACACATAGTTTCCCCCCTTAGTTTTCTCCTAATTACTGTAGCTGCATGACAATGTCGGAAAGACCGGTGTGACTAAAATCTTCTTCAATCATATTTCTAATCATAACGACTGTCTTTCCATTCTTCATCACTGAAATCCAGCTCCCGAAATCATTTTTGAAGAAATCATCAGCGGAATCCCAACCTTCGAGTGCTGCTACAGTAGCTGCAGTAGATGGACATCCAGCATAATTAGGGTTTGCAGCGGCCATTTGAAGTACTGGTGCCTCCTCAGGCTTAGATTGAAACAGAAGTACTCCTTCCCCATTACGTTTAGGTTTTTTCTTTCAGCCTCTCCTCATTGATGGGGATACACAGAGACTGCTCGTTATGCTGCACATCAAAAGGAAATTGTCAGTATACATCGAGGTACATTTGAAGAATTTTAAACAGCAACCAGCAATCAATATCTAGCATATATATAGTTTTTCTCCTTAGTTTCTTCTAATTACTGTAGCACATTATCATGTCGGAAAGATTGGTATGACTAAAATCTTCTTCAATCATATCTATGATCACCTTACATCCTCCTTCACTGGAATCCAAACTCCCCAAATCATATGTAGTCATGTCTTCAAACCGAACCAACCATACTTTGAGGCATCCTCGTCAGAATCCCGAGCCTCCTCGACCTCCTCCAAAGACTTGATTGCTGGTTCTGCTGGAAATGGGCGTGCAACAACAAAAATAGGGTTAGGAGGTGAGGCACCATAATTTGGGTTCGCAGCTCCTGCAGTTTGAACTAGTACTGGTGCCTCCTCATGATCAGGCTCAGATTGAACTTGATCAACTCCTTCCCCATTACGGTTAGATTTCCTCTTCGGCTCTTCTCATAGATAAGACACAGAGAATGCGCATTAAGCTGCACGTTAACATCAGAAGAAAATTATATATAATTAATTACATATCAAGCTACCCACACTTTGGGAGATCTTGATCAAGATAATTAATTTCTTGATTTATTTTGCACTGAAATGAATTAAAGATGGCAATGTTCATGGCACTTACACCCAGGGATTGCATGTGTATTCCTGTAAGCCCAAATTTGGCCCTTGTTCACGGCCTCCATTCCTTCTTGGCCTGTAATCGTACTTGATCTTGTAACCAATGATTTGGTTCCCACCTTCGTTGTAGATCTTCGTTGTTTCTCTTAAATGCCAGGTTCCGTGATCACTTGTGCGGTGTGGATTTGCTCTGATCAAGTACTCGGGATAAGAATTAACAAACCAGCCCTCTGTGCAAACCGCTCCCTCTTGTGTAGGAACTATAGCCAATATATATACACACACGTTAATACTGTGCACAGACCAAAAGTTCAGTTAAGGTCACTGCATATATACATATATGCTTATGCATCAAAGGCTGACATAAAGAGATTTGAGAATTTAAATTCATGGCAAAACTGTTACTTATGAAATTATATATGCTATAATCATATAGGTAGTTGGAGTTTTGTTAGAGTAATTAATTAGTTAAATCTCTTAAGGTTCATTACTTGATCTGATCTGACGAAAATTTATTGCGGTTTTAGAGAAGACAAGAATAAATGACTGTGGAAAACTAAAAATATTTTGCACGCGGGACAACAACCTCTCTGAGGAATCCACTAATCAGGCGGAGACTGATGCAGCCGAGATATACCTAACATGATAAGAATAGAGAACAATAGAGAAAGTAATCAATACAGTATTTAACGAGGTTCGGCAACGTGCCTACGTTCTCGGGGTAAGGGAGAGAGAGATCTTATTGATTCAGCAATCAATACAAGCTAATACAGAGGAATACTTGAAGGAAATTTCAAGGATACAGTACATGAGGGCTCTAGCCCTTATTTATACCCACATAGTCCCTGAGTTTTAGGAAACCCCGAATGGATTCGATCCCAAACAGAAAAGGAATCCGAATCCTAAAAGGAAAGCAAAAACGCGTCTGTCGGTCGACCGGGCCATTGACCGACCCATGTCCACGGTCGACCGAGCGGTCGACCGGATCCAAACTGAGAGCAGTCTGCTTTCAGTCGGCCGACCAGGCGGTCGACCGTTCCATGCCACAGTCGACCGGGCGGTTGACCGGGCTAAATCCTGTGCATGTCGTGCACACCAGTCGACCGGGCGGTCGACCGCCTTCTCCATCGGTCGACTGGGTGGTTGACCGGGAGCATATCTTGGCCTGCTGCAATGCACCGTTCGCTCTCTTGTCTTCTGATCTCTGTGCTACCTTCTTCCATTTCCTCTATCTCTTCTCTCCGTGCAATTTGATCCTCTATCTCCTCTCTCCCTACAAAACAAAGGGATCTTAATTGGCCTGACTCTCTTTGTGAAGATCAATTGTAGACTTTTGAGTACTGTGTGTGAGATCATGAGGCTACCTGTGAAATTAAGAAATTATGTAGGGTTAATGCAGTTTTAGAGCTTCTGTCACTGCAACAACTGCACAACAGTTCTTAATTTCCTACAGTTTTAGAACTTGATGTGCAGCACAACAATTAATGTTTAAATTCGGCTCCTCTACCAATATGTAACAGCCATTATTATGAGACAAACTAAAAATCATGTAGTAGCAGATACTTTTTAGCAATGGTTTTATGAAATTATCAAACCGGCATTGAGAGAGGTCGAAAATGACCAAAGTAAAAATTAGTTTTATGGTCGGATTCTGGCTAGTTCGGGTGGTCTATACAACTTAACTTCCTTTTCCCTTGAAAAAAACCATCTTACTGGGGCGATTTGATGTAGGAGATCAAGATGAGAACGACTGATTTAAGTTACTTGACCCCCTTCAACTGTCGACAAGCTTTTAAAGAAACTCAGAGGTTTACCGTCCTGTAGACAGTTTTCTTCAACTGTCGAAAGTCTTTTACAGAAAGTCAGGGGATACAGACCTGTTGATAGCACTCTTCACCTGTCGACATGCCTGCTGCGTATCAGAGTTTTCTAGTTTGTTTAGGAGTTGTTTTCTGGGTCCGTTTTGAATTTCAATTTGTTTTATTTCTATTTCTTAGTTAGATAAATATTCTTCTTTTATTTGCCTATATAAGGCCATTGTATTCTAGGTTTTTTATCATTCAATTTTGATTAATACAATTGAGTTTTTACTCTTCAAATTACTCATGGATTCAAGTTGTTCTTTTTGGCTCGTGGATTCGGGTTGCTTGCTCGTGGATTCGAGTGATTATCCTCTGCCTGAATGCTTTTTCAAGTTTCGTTAGCGCTAGTACGATATCTAGCCTGCATCGCTCGTCTTCTTCACTTCTTCATCTGCATCAAGTGGTATCAGAGTTTCGGCAAACTTTCCCACGATGGCTGGAGAAGACGACGAGCAGTCCAGCCTCTCCGCGAGAGTAGACATTGTTGAAGGGAGATGTGGCGCTCTTGAATTGATCATGGACAGTAAGGTTTAAGAAATCAAGAGGTTATCTCTCAAATTCGATGATTGAAACCTAGTTGATGATGCATACTGAAGCGGACGTGAATGTTCATCGAACAATCTTCCTCCACCACCTCCGCCACCATTAGGTAATCCTCATCCACAAACTCCACCACAGCAAGTTTCCTTCCAACGACCACCCATGCGTCAACACCACGTCAACCGTCACTACCACCAAATGCCTTCTATGACAACTTCCTTACGAGATCTTATCAACAAGGAAGAACTCCTTAATACCTTTTATCTCGAAGATGATTTCGAAGATGAAGGTTGTGATGAAAGGACGGCTTATGGGCATGGCCCTCGGCGGATGGCGAATTCTAATCCAACAGGGGAGAAGAATTTCTTTTCCTAACCCAGATTGAAGAAGAGCAGATCCAAATCCTAATGAATATAGGATGAAGATCAAGATTCCTTCTTCAGTGGAATCTTGATATCGAGTCCTTCTTGGACTGGGTCTGTGAAGTAGAGAAGTTCTTTGATATGGCTTATATGCTCGAGAAAAAGCATGTCAAGTTCATGATGTACAAGCTCAAAAGAAGAGCGGGCGCATGGTGGACCAGTTGCAAATACAAGGAGGTGCCAAGGTAAGCCACCAGCGGTGACATGGAGGTGCATGAAGTAACTTCTACAAGGTAAGTTTTTTCACTTGACTATCAACAGATCCTCTACAATCAATTTAAGCAATGCAGATAAGGTATGAGAACTATGGAAGCACATACAGATGAGTTTTACCGCCTCTCACATGATGCGACTTATCCCTGATAGAGGACCAGCAGACTTCAAAGTACATCAACGGGCTGAAATACTCCATCCGGGAACGCATGGCCCTCCAAGACATGTTCTCTGTCGACGAGGCCCATAATAAAACTATGAAGATTTAGAGATTGCAGAGAAGAGTTTTACCTTTTAAAGGAGCATGAGAAAGGACATCTAGCTATACAAGAGCTTAGCAAAGTTCCACATCAAGCGAACGACCTCCAGCCCGTAAGGCGATTGATACCCCTTCAGCAAACCCGGCGACGACAGCCGCCGCTACTACAAAAAGTAAGGAGAATTCATATGCCAAGCCTGGGATTGACAAGTATTATTGGTATGGCGAACCTAGATACAGGTCTAATGAATGCCCGAAGAGGAGGCCCCTCAACATGGCCGATTACGAGGACAAAGACGAAGTACTGATCGAGACAGAACTGGAAGATTCCGACATTGTCGAAGAAGATAGAGAGGTAGCCACCTGTATGATTCAGCGGTTGCTATGCAATCAAAAGATCCCCGACACTACACAAAGACATTAGATTTTCTACTCAAGGTGTTCAGTAAAGAAAAGGTGTGCAATTGTGCGGGGAGGATTGTTGAAAGTGTATTGCAATTTTTCTTGAATCAATGAAAAGTTACAGCCACTCAAATCCCAACTACAAGAGAGAGAAGACACTCAAGCTCGGAACTTCTCTTTATTTAGGGCTGGGTTCTTTGCATAGCGGTGGAAAGTGATTCTTATTTTTCGTTGATCGGGTGAACTCGAGCTCTTCTAAAAGTCTTCTCTTTAGATCACAGATGGAGTAGCAAAGTCTTATCTAATGAATTCTCAAAGAGTCTTAGGCAAAAACTTAAATTCAGCAAGTTGGTAGAAGAGTTTTAACTCTTTATCAGTATTCCTCAGCTGAAGAATTCTGACCCTTTTTTAATAGCAACCGAGCTACTTATAGGGGTTTCAGGGGTACAACTGTCCCCTAAAAATCCTCCATGATGGGGGTTAACTTCCCTCATTACGTGGGCAGTACTTGACCCAGTAATGGGCGTACTTATAACTGAGACGCAGGGCTCCTCTTCAGTTAGAACGCGAGCTTGAGCTCCGCATTTAGCCGTTGAGGTAACTCTGGACGCGAGTCTTGAGCTCCACGTTTTGGGCGTCACGGTGGTGTTAAAACGCGAGCCTCCGACTCTATGTTCCTCATTAACATGGCATTAGATGCGCGCGCCTCGAGCTTCACGTTTGAGACGCGGCTTCAAGCTTTGTGCCTGAGCACTGAAGTGGTACTGAGATGCGGGTTTTAAGCTTTGCGTCTTGGCATTGCAATAGTGTTGAGACGTAGGCTTCGAGCCCTACATTTTGCCTTCGCAAGTGGCGTTGATTAGCCTCGCGTCTGAAACCTGGACTCTGTTATCTAATGATTTATCTTCAGTGATTTTTAGACAGTCAACAGAACCCCTCCAAAGTTTTTGATACTTCGCAGTTGACTGGAACGGGTTTTGAAACACTTTGGACTGTCCTTTTGGTAGCAAGCCCTCAAGACTGCGCTGATAATCTCCTGAGATACCTTGAGCTTGATCTTGTCTGAATTTTGGTCTTCGCAAGTGTACTGTTAACTCTTTGAAGCCACCAAAGATGATCGTCGTGAGTGTCCAGATACACAGTCCAAACCTCATCGGTACTCTGAATTGATTGTCGGGTACTATTGAACCAGGAAAATTGCCAACTGCTTTTGCCAGTGTACTGTTTGAACTAATTACAAAAGTAAACATTGAACACACGTATTGTAGACGCAAAAGTCATGTTGCCTTAGAGACGCAGACCTCGTCTGAAGTAGAAACGTGATTCTCATTCATTGGAGAGACGCAAACATCAGAGTAGAGGCGCGGTCCTTAGCCATTTGCTGGGACACGACTATGAGTTATAGAGGAGAAACTCAGACAATACTGAATTATTGATGAGACGCGGCTCTGAATAGTAGGGGAGACGGACCTTGAGTTGTTAAGAGACGTAACTCTAAATTGTTAAGAGGATGTGGCTCTTGATTGTTTAAGAGATGCGGCTCTGATTCACTTAGAGGACGTGACTCTGGATTGTTGAGAGGACGCGGCTCTGGATTGTTGAGAGGACGCGGCTCTAACTTATTTGGAGGGCGCGCCATTGAATTGTTGAAGGGACGCAGCCCTAAATTGATGGGAGAACACGACCCTGGATTGAGGAGAGACGCGGCCCTGAGCTCTTCAACTTGCTGGAGGTGATGCAACCCTTGGCTCGTGGAACGCCGCAGACTTTAAAATGCGGCCCTAAATTGTTAAGGATGTGGTCCTCATTTTGTTGAGGGAATGCAGCCTTTAGTCAGTGAAGGGACGCGGACTTCAAAACGCGACCTTTAAAGTGTTGATTGTAGTTTATAGGGACGCAAAGATCTCATTGAATCTTTTGAGGCAAAGCCGGCGTTGACAGTTGGGGATGTGTGTCATTGGGACTTCCCGAAGCAAAATCTATGTGTTCACTCAGACTGGATTTGATACTCGTATCGCGAATTAAGGCTATTAATTGATCTTTAAAGAACGATTTTGATTTTCATGCCATTAATTAATGGCCATTTAGCGAGCCTATAAATAGGCCATGAGCCTCTTAATAGTCATTCGTCTTGACTGTTTTTACTTCATAGGCAGGTGCTCTGAAAGACCTTTAGAGTTCTTGACTGTCTTCTTCTTCAAACATGCATCCTGAAGAACTTTTAAAGTTCTTTGAACAAACCCAAAATTATGATGCTTTCTTGTAATTTTCTTCGAAGATTATCACTGTTAAGTGATTTCAAAATCAAAAAGCATCCCCTCAGTACTTTCATGCCCATGTCTTGACGGATGATGTCCATTCTCTAAAAAACTCTTCTTCAGGTAGGAAATAGCCTTTGCCATAATAAGATTTTGTTCACTTGTGGCTCTGAGATCCAAGCATCCATGCTCTATTTCTTGATCTCCTCCTGAAACCTTTTAAACTTCTTTCTTAAAATTTAGACAGTCAACTTGAGATCCCTGCGTCCATGCCCTGCAAATGCGATCTTCGCGTTATCTTGATGAAACGCGAGCTTATAGATTTTCAAGTACCACGTTCTTCAGACGTGAGCATGGTGAACTCTGCATTTTGAGGCTTGAAATGTGGGTTTTGTATATGAGACCACGTTTGGAGTTCATAACTTAAAATTTTTTTAGACTTGTGTCTACTCTTTTGAAGTTTCTAGACGCGAATATGGCGAACTCCGCGTCTTAAAAGCCTTATACGCTCTTTTAAAATCTTAGACGTGAGTGTGGAGAACTCTGCGTCTCGAAGTCTTAGACGCGGATCTATATTGTCTGTGTCTGGAGTAACTTTAGAAAGTTTTAAGACCCGCGTCTGCGCCTTTAATATATGCCCTACATTTCAATCATCAGACGCAAGTCTAATATTTAGGCTTGCAATCAGATCCATATTTTCTATCTTTGTAGAGCATGGTAAACTTTGCGTCCTGAAGGTTTAAACGCGAGATTCGCGTATAAGACTCGCGTCTGGAGTTTATGACTTTAGATCCGCGTCTATGCTTCTGAATTCATGTTTTCTGTCTTTGCAAAAATTTAACCTCGGGTTTTTTACTTCTTGCAGGTCTTGGCCATATCGATGGTCCTGGTTCCAGTGTCTTTGTCGTGTCCATTAAAGGAGATATGAAACAGCCAGCTTGTTCGATTGGCGACCACTTGGGAAGTCAGAACTTCTGTCCAAGGGCTTGCAAGATCTGCGCGATTCTCGATACACATCAAGACATTATTGGACATGATGCACCAGTAAGATCTCGGTCCAAGGACCAGAACTCCTAGTCCCCTTGAATTCTCCATATCAACAACACATTCACGTACATATAACACACAAGCATACAATTCAAACATAGCAACCAGTCCTATCAATCTTCCTATGGTACCTGCTCTAGGTCAAATCCTTATGCTAAAACCCTGAGCTCTGATACCAACTGTAACAGTTCCAGATTTCATAAATCCTCAATTAACATGACATTCTATTAAACTGATAGATTATCATAATCATCTCCAAATACTTAAAAATTTAGGCGGCACTTCCTTTGTAAATACTGATATGCTCAAATATACGATTTAATCCACAATAATTTCGGCCAATATCAGCCTACATGTTCTCAATCTAAACATGTTAACCAAAGTCAATAATCGCCCATGCAATCATAATAATATTTCAGCTCACGACGGCCTACTTATTCTCCAAATAACAATTTCAGCTTAACATCACCTTATTTATATGAAAACGAAAGAATCATAAGCTCGAGAGTACCCCTCTCAGTATCCACAAAATAAATCAGAATTATTATATCTCCAACTTAATCATAGTCATTACAAACTACCTCCTCTTTACATCAATATATCTAACAAGAATAATAAATGTTATATGTACATATCACTAAAGTTATGGGTATGTACAACAAAATCTTTCAAAGTAGTAACAAGTAACTATATCTGTAATAAGTTTACTAGTAATGGAACTTCTGTAGTCATCTAGAGGGGGTGAATAGGTGAGTAGCTAATCTATTGATGAATTAATGTGGAAATAAAAACTATTTATGTAAATTAAAACTATTAAGCTAAACACAGAAGGTATAACTAAAGAGTGTAGCCGAATTCCCGGTGAAGCGCTCTGGACTATCTCCTCAAGATTCCTCTAGATAAGAGTTGAGGTGCCGCTATGCCTCTCTTGGTTGAATACAAGTGTGAGCAAGTAATCCCAATCATATATCAAATAAGCACATAATGAATCAAGCATATAAGAGATATGAGCAATAAGCATAAGTAAGATATAAACACAAGTGAGAGATAGAGAATGAGCAATCGCAAACACGAGAGATTTGTTTCGAGGTTCGAGTACTCTTGCTCTATGTCCTCGCCTTCAACACTATGAAGGATTTCCACTAAAAATGATCCCGCCGGATGACTCGGTGCCGTAACACCTACAACGAGTTCACACTAGAACTCCTTGGACTCACTAGTCCCCTCACTTGTTCCCGCAAGAACAACACACGCAAGCACACTTGCTTGCCGAGGCTACACCTCTACACCAAGCTCCCACAAGAACTCGAAACAACGCGAACCACAAGTCCCCCTCCTCAAATACAAGATGAACACTTTGGTGATCACAACACTTTGATTACTTAAAACACTCTCACACAATTCTCTTATAGGATAGATATGTTAATGGAAAGCTCAAGTATGTGCGAGAAAAATTTGGATAGAATTTGTGGTGAAAAACTCAAAAATCTCTTTTACAAAACACTCTTGAAAAACTCTCCTTTTGATATGAAAGTATTTGGCTCTAAAACGAGTTGAACAGTTAGAAGTGTAGGAAAATTATCTTGAAAACCCACTTAAAATCTTGTAGAAAACAGCCCAAAACAGCCCCAATTTATAGGCCTCAAAATATAACCTTTGGGGTCCAACTCAGCAGGATTTCCTGCTGTCGGTCGACCGCCAATGGTCAGATTTTCAACTGTTAGAAAAAGCGGTCGACCGAACGGTTGACCGAAAACTGGGCTATGACCTAGCGGTCGACCGCCCGGTCGACCGGGGCCATTTAAAGAGAGTAGAAGCTCTCTGGCGGTCGATCGTGCGGTCGACCGGCCCTTGGCTATGCACGTTTGTGCACATCGGTCAACCGCCCGGTCGACCGACCGCCCGGTCGACCGACCGGTCGGTCGACCGCCAGACAGCCTGGTCAGTAATAATAAAGGGATTAAAACTTGGTCTTTTTACCTTCAATAAAATCTCATAAATTCTCATAAATTCTACAAAAATAAGTTCATTAACATACTTTGATATACAAACATATTTGATTAAAAATCAAAATATATTACAAATATTTTGAACTATTTTTGTGATATAGAAATTTTGACTTAAACAAATATCTATATTTTTCAAAATCGATTTTTTCAAAACTTCTCCAAATACAAAAACAAGATATTTTAAATACTTTTGAAGCTTAGTGTGTATGGATATGATCCACTACACATTTATGATGAAATATCTATGTTTTTGACAATAAGCTCTAAAATAAGTTTCGATAAAGCACATGTATATTTTGAAGCTTAAAAATCAAACCGGTATTTTCTAAAAAACTCTTTTATGAAACACATATAAATCTTGTGTGTGAGTGTATATGAACTTGAGAAATCTACCAACTAATCTATCCTTTATATTTTATCTAAAAATAAATCTTGACACTTACAAAACTCGACACAAGTCTTCTTAAAAAACTTCTCTTGAAAATCTTCTTTTCCTTCTTGACTTGGTCCAAATCTTGATCCAATGAGCTAGACTCCTCTTGAGTACTTGATGCGATCTTGATGTGCGAGCTCTTGAATCAACACGTGCTAGCTCCAAAACTTGACTATAAATCCTTTGTTGAAGCTAAATACTAACTAAGATCTTGATCAAATGTCTGAGGCTAAATAAACACAAGATCATTAGTATTATAACTACATGAGTTAATCATCATCAAAACTAGAGTGATGGGCCTTTAGACCAACAACTTCTCCTCAAAATGCCCATAGCCTAAGTTGGGCCTCCATCTCACCGCAACCTGAAAGCATGAAACTGAGAGAGAGTGAGCTTGACAGCTCAGTGAGGAGAGTAAACAGGAGTTTAAGAAAATGATATACATGTCAAAGTAAAAGGAAACATGCTTTTCTTCAAATTGCAAGATGAATATGGATAAAGAAAAGAAACAATTATATTAAGGTAAACAGTCAATCCAACTATCTCTATGGTTTGCCAAAATGACCTGACTTCTTCAATCAATTACTCTACAACTTAAATCTGTGCATTGTAATTTACAAGGTTTATAAGTTGTATCGAATACTTTACTTTTGTGACTTAGTCTCTTACCGAATTCATTTCATGTGTACATAATTCATACATTATACACGATGGTACACCAATTACAATAAGTTAATCCAGATGATACATATATCACAAAACATACTTATATGTTGTATATCGTATCACTCTTCAAGTATTGCATAGATTAACCCTTGCACTTTCACCCATCATATAATATTTCATTATCTCTTATAATAAAGCAGAGTTTCATAGTCCTGTATAAAGGACAAGCATACAACACTATTTAATTTGAATAAGCATATCTTACTTCATGACACATGATCCATCTCATACCCCGTCTTCACACCTACAAGCTCCCCCTGGCCCTTTTTTCGTTTAACACACACAATATCATACCCCGTCTTCATACCTACCAGCTCCCGTTGGCCCATTTCTTCGTTTAACAACACATAATGTCATACTCCGCCTTCACACCTATCAACTCCCGCTGGCCCCTTCCTTCGTTATATGTATGTACAAAACATAATACTGTCTTCCCCCTCTCACCGGTTCTCGCCGGCCCCTTTCTTCGTATGCATAAAAATAACAGGACATGCACGCACATTACATCCACATCAACTATCAAGGTAACACACAGTGTCAGTTGCGTTGTGATATACTTTTTTCAATCACCAATCATGTGATTGATGTGTCAAACATGATCAAATTCATGTAACTAACACGTAT
>JAVJIF010032471.1:0-55000 GCA_038442645.1 Agave tequilana | reverse complement strand
TGGAACGTTTGGGTTTTCTCTGATGGGTTCATCCTGCTGAAGAGGCTGGTTGAAGAGAGATGAAGGAATAATTTTTTCCCCATTTGCACAAAACCCTTTCCATAATTACTTATTGTCTCACTTTAATATTGTCTCTCCCTCTCTCTACTTGCCATCTATACACACATTTTACTAGAACATTTTAGCCCTTCATCACCCCTTCTCATGCACACCTACCCCTTCCACTAACCACACATAATAAAAATTATAGTATTTCATTAGGATTTGATTGTATTTTCTTATATTTATACAATATACTCATTCACCAATTTATTACATAAATTTACATACACAATTTTGTGTATAATTATATATACATGTATCCATGCATGGATGACTGCATAAAAATTTCGCACACACTTAACACACACAAAATCTATACATGTTTATACTTATATATATATATATAATCTCCAGTTTACCTTATCCAAAATTTACTAAAATTTCTAAAAATCCCAAAATGACACAAAATAAATTTAAATTACCTCAGATAATCTTGTATAATCTCATTAATCATTATTAGAATATTAAAATCAAGATTTTAATAATTCGGGGTGTTAGAAGACTCCTCAAAAGGCATGGAGCGGTTACATGCCTAATATCGCACACTTACGAATTTTCGGGTGTGTTGCATTTGCTCAAGTACCTGAAGTCAAAAGGAAGAAGCTTGACAATCATGGTGAAAAATATATTTTCATAGGATATAGTAAGGAGTCGAAGGCATACAAGCTCTACGATCCACTAACTAAGAAACTAGTGGTTAGTAGAGACGTTGTCTTCAATGAAGCTGAAGCATAGAGTTGGAGCAATGAAGAGACTGTCAAAGAGCAACCCATGATGAATGAACGTGATGAGTCCTACATGAGGTTCCACCAGCAGGTACACCACCATCTCTTCAACATGCTACACCCGTCTCCTACAAGAGGTTCTCTATCTTTTAGAGAAGGAAGCAGTAGTGAATCTCCGTGCAACGAGGTCCCACCAAAATGAGAAGTCTTAGGGAGATCTATGAGCAGGTAGAAGAAGATGGAGAGACTAATCTCTTCTGCTTATATGCTGATCATGAGCCTCTCACTTTTCAAGAGGCTAAGGAAGAAGATTATTGGCGATCAGTAATGAAGGAGGAGATGCATGCCATCCAGAAGAACGATACATGGGGGTTGACAACACTTTCACAAAATCACAAGGCAATAGGTGTCAAATGAGTGTACAAGATCAAACGCTCAGCAGATGGTGAAGTTGATCGGTGCAAGGCGAGGCTTGTAACAAAAGGCTACAAACAAAAATACGGCATCGACTATGAAGAAGTTTTTGTACTGGTTGCTCGATTGGACATGGTGAGACTATTAATTTGACTTGCAGCTCATCACAGGTAGAAGATATATCATTTAGATGTCAAATCAGTATTTCTCAATGGTATTCTGGAAGAAGAGGTGTATGTATAACAACCAGAAGGTTTTCTGCTAAAAGGACAAGAAGACAAAGTATATCACCTAAAAAAGCCTTGTACGGCTTAAAACAGACACCACGGGCATGGAATGCCTGAATTGATGGTTATCTTCATCAAAACGGCTTCATCTAATGTCCTTATGAGCATTACATCTACATGAAGAGGAACCATCAAGGCGAATTTTAAGTAATTTGTCTTTATGTTGATGACTTGTTATACACAGGAAGTAGCGCTGAGATGCTTGCTGAATTCAAAGAGACGATATTCAATGAATTTGAGATGACAGACAATGGATTGATGTCCTATTTTCTTGGTATCGAAGTAAAGCAACAACAAGATGGGATATTTATATCTCAAAAGAAGTACATGAAAGAAATCTTAGAGAAATTCAAGATGAGTAACTGCAACCCAATGAACACCCCAATAGTCACAGGAATGAAGCTATCAAGAGAAAAAAATGGAGATTTTGTAAACTCGACTCTTTTCAAAGTCTAGTTGGTAGCCTGAGGTACTTGACAATCACAAGGTCCGATATTGTTTATGGAGTCAGACTTGTGAGTCGCTATATGGAGACACCGAAGGAGCCTCATTGGCTAGCTGCAAAGAGAATTCTAAGGTATATCAAAGGCACACTCAAGCTTGCTCTATTTTATATTTTGGTGAAACTGTAGAGTTAGTAGGCTATTCAGATAACGACTGGGGAGATGACGAAGATGAGAAAAAAGCATCACTGGTTATATCTTCTATCTTTGGTCGACTACATTTTCATGCACCTCAAAGAAGAAAGGAGTTATGGTCTTATCTTCAAACGAAGCAGAGTATGTGGCAGTTTCATCTACTGTATGTGAAGCTATTTGGTTGCGAAACATTTTAAAGGAGTTGGATCATCCATAAGAAGAAGTGACTATGATATTTGTGGACAACAAATCAGCCATCCAACTTGCAAAGAACTCAGTACATCATGGAAGGAGCAAACATATAGATACACAGTTTTATTTTCTCAGAGGCCATCAAAGCAGAAAACTGTGGAGCTGGAGCATTGTCATACCATGGAGCAAGTAGTAGATATTTTCACTAAGCCATTGCCAATTGAACCTTTCAAAAGGCTAAAAGAAATGCTCGGTATGAAAACATTTTGATTTGAGGGGGCGTGTTGGAATATCAAATAAAAATGTCTTTTATGACATTAATTTTCGAAGTAGAAGAGACGCTATAAGGTGAAAAAATGAAGAGTCATCATCATCAATTAGAAGAAATGAAGAGTCACCATTAGTTGGAGAAATAAAAAGTCACCATGAATTGGAGAAGTTAAAAGGTCATATATGCATTATTGTCATTTTTATATGACAATAAAGAGTAGATGGTTGGTATTCTTATAAGTTTTTTCTTTGAAGCTTATAAAAAATTAGTGTACTTCTTTGTTTTTATTAAGTAAGTAAGAAAGAAAAGTTGAATAAGATCCATTCTCCATTTAAAATTTTAAATTATAATATATTAGTTCGTAGACTAGTATACAATAAGAACTACTAACTGTGGCAAAACCAAAAAAGGAAGTATCTTTGTCTCCTGACTTTGTGAAGACTACTTGTAGCCTTTTGAATGAGTTTGAGATCATGACAATAATACTTGTGAAATTAAGAAATGTTTATCAAGGCTTGATGCAGTTTTAGAACATTCAGCACCAGAACAACTCTTAATTCCTAATTAGGTGCATAGACTGTTGAAGATGACGGCTTAATGCAATTTTAGGTCTACAACAGCCAGATGTGAAACTTTAGTTTGTAAGGGATCAAAAAGAAGGAGAAGAGGACCTCTCTGTTCAGAGAGGGAGAGAGTAGAGTACTAGATGAAGGGGAGAAGAGAAGATAAAGGATAGCATCACGTGCCAAATTCAAGAAGCTTTATAGGATACCTACCAAATTCAAGAAGCTTTATAAGATCCACCATCTTCTTGGTTAAGTGAGAGATTGAAACAAAAGCGCGCGCAGATCGAGAGAGAGAGAGAGAGAGAGAGAGAGAGAGAGAGAGAGAGAGAGAGAGAGAGAGAGCTTACCTGATTCAAGGAGGGTTTTTGGATCTTCCGTGAAGAGGCCGTTGATTGCTCTTCCTCGCCGCTGCGACAAGTCGAGCAGAGTGACATGTAGAGCTCCGATGATCTCCCTGTCCCTCATCTCCACTGCAACGCCCAACCTCCTCATCTTGTGTGTATATATTCTCACACTGCTGCTTGCTTGCTTCAATCCCTGGCTCTCTTGTGTGTATATATGATCAGCACATAAATGGTGGGTGTGGAACCCGGGTTACCCCATTTTTCTACGTAAACGGGGAGGAGCTGACGCGGCGGGGCGGCTATGTGAAACGATACACAGGACCGTCAGTTTGTAAGAGATTTGCAAGAGATCAGAGAAGAGGAACTCTCCACAGCGCCGTCAGTTTCGCAAGACCCCACCAACGTTTTTATCTCTACTGTTGAGATTTCTACACTTTATTTATTTATTTATTTGATATCTACACTTCTTATGTCAGCTAAATCATTTAATATCAATTAGAGGTCTTTTTCTTTCCTTTTAGAACTACGGCTGACTCGTGAAAGAATACACAGAAAACGTGTCTCAATCAAAAGAGTCCTTTTTCAAGTCATGATGAACTTGTGTTTTATACCCATTTCTTTTTTCTTGTAACAGATTCAATTCTATACATTTTTTATTCTTTCCTCCTTTTATTATAAATTGGTTTTGTCTACTTTTGATTCTTTTTTCCTTTTTCTTATATCTTGTACCCTTTGTTTTCTTTTAACTTAAAATAATCACTTTATTTCTAATGCTTCTGTTTAGTTCTGTCGTGTTTTCTCTCTTTCCCTAATATTATTAATTATTAATACCAACTTTTTTTTTTTTATTTTCTTTTTTGTCCAAGTCTTCTTTCTTCTGATTTTTTTTAATTAAATTTTTTCCGTCTTCTCCGTATCTTTCTCTTTTCTTTTATATTAATCTTTTATTTGCAATTATTTTTTGTTTGCAAAAGAGAGGAACCAGGGTTTGAGATAGGGAAAAAGAGAGTGGGGAATTAATTTTAAATTGGAGAGGGTAAGGTTTTTTACATTTAAATTGGATGTGTAGAATATAAGGGTATTTAGGGTAACTTGAAGAGGGGTCTATTGACTAATTTACTGATTCTATTAACTAATGGGTCTACTTATCACTTCTTTTGGTTTAAATAACTGCACTCTCCTTATTCCCACTCAATTTTTTTAATACCCATATTGTCCTTAATAGATGTCTTATCTGAGTTGATTTGAGCGGCTTAATGTTCGTCACGCGCTAGACGCGTAAGCTGGCTTGGAGACTTTATTTTCGTCCACACTGTTCTAATTTCCGTCCACCTCAAGGTAGATAATTTTTTTTACATTGATAATTTTTTTCAGAGATAATTTTTTTATATGGATGCTATATTTCTGTCCCCCCTCAATGGTTACTAAATGTGCATTAAATTCCACACCCCCCCCCCCCCAAAAAAAAAGATTTCTCATTAACAATTTATTCATAATTAGAAAATTATTCATAACATATATTTATTTATTTATTTATTTATCTTTAACTTATAAATTTTGTACACCTCTAATATTCTGTCTAAGCTCTCCAGACTTTTGTCCACATTCTCAAAACATTTGTCCACTTTTTTTAATATATAGTTCACCTTGCCATATATTTTGTCCATCTTGTCAAATATTCCGTCCACTTTCTCTAATATTTTGTCCACTTATTCTGATATTTTGTCTACCTACTCTAGAAATTTTTTTTAATACTTCAGGGATTTTCTCACATGGAGATTTTTTTCACAGAGACTCAGAGACATTTTTCCCTTCAGTTTTCTCTTTTTTGTCGATCTTACTCAACTTTTGTCCATTTTTTTATATTTCTATCTATATTTCATCTTTTTTGTCCACTTTTTCAATTTTTGTCTAATTTTAAAATTTTTTATGGTAGTAGACAAAATATTAGAATAAGTGGACAAAAAATTAGAGAAAGTGGACTAAATATTTGACAAGATGGACAAAATATTTAAGAAGGTGAACAAATATTTTGAGAAATGTGGACAAAATATTAAAAAAAATAAAATGGTGAATTAGATTATAATAAACATTCTAAAAAAATTATCTCTGTAAAAAAGTTTCAATGCAAAAAAAAATGTCCACCATGAGGTGGACAGAAATATAGAAGAGTAGACAAAAATATAACTTTCTAGCCGTTATCATCAATCTCATGTTCAATGAAAAGGATAAAAGAACAGAAAGACAAAATTGTAAAATTGAAAATTAAATATAAAATAGGGTTTCTATGAACCTTACTCAACTTCTATTTATTTTTTTATATTTCTGTATTTTTTTTTTGCCCATCTTTGTTAATTTCTGTCTAATTTTATAAATTTCTAGAATAAATAAACAAAATGTTATAAGTGGAGACAGAATTAAAAAAATTAACAGAATATTTGACAAAACGAATCAAATATTCAAAAAAATAGATAAATATTTCGAGAAGACGGACAAATGCCCCAGAGTGTCATGCAGAGCTCCGATATCTGATCTCCCCGTCTATAATCTCCACTGCGACACGCGGCCTCCTCATCTTGGGTGGCAGATATTGCCACCTGCTCCCTGTCGCTCTCCCCCCAAAATTTCGCAGTGGTGGGTGTGGGACCCGACTTATTCCTTTTTGGCAAAGGGCAATGAGAAAGCTCTACGTCAACGGTGGCGGTTCTGACTTTGGGTGGGGCCCTTTTCCCATCAACCCGGTGGGACCCACGCATCGTGCGGCTCACCGCCCGCTCGCGGTGAGCGTGATGAGCAAGCTGCGGTTAGCAGGGAAAAAAGACTCCGTTGGAGAACACCGGATGTCTTTCCAAAATTGATTTGATAAGAGAATTGATGTGAAATCTCCTTCTTTACAAAATTGATTTTGCTGCCTCCTTAGAGGGGGCTAAATTCTAGTTGGCATAAACCAAACAGAAGTAGGTATTTCCCAAGTGCAAAGCAAGCTTGAAGCGTTATTTGCTTTTGAGTAGTAAAATTTTCATGAAAAACCGACTGTTATGAATTGCTCATGTAACTCTGAAAAACTATGAACCTTTTACCTGCATAAGAAGTGATTTTTACACGAAATATGTACTCTGAAATGACTGGTGGCAATCTTGATTTATCTTGTTTCCAACAATGTAGTGTGCAATAATTGAGCTGAATGCAATGTCAACATCAGTTGCCGGAGACAAGTGAATTTCAAATTTGTTCACTCTTGAATTATGTGTTCCTATAAAATTCCTTCTTTTCTTGCCTGATCATATCATTTTGGTGTAATTCTCCTAGTGCTTGGTGAAACCTCCTGTGAAAGAAAGCACAGAGCCAATAGATCTTGTTCTCCATAGCGACATGCGTGCAGTTGAGAGAGCGGAGTTTGATAACTATGTAAGTTTTCAATAGAATTATGGAAACCCTTAAATTTTGTTGAATCTTTGATCTGTGCAGAAGTAACTCTTACACTCAAATGTTCAAAATTTGACTAATTTTCTTAATATCTATAATTTCTGTAGGTCGCTGAACGATTGAGTTTCATTGAGCAAATAAAATTAGAAAAAGAGAGGCTGCAAAAGGTTAGCTACTAGTAGATTCTGTACTTGGTTAATCATATAACTACAGGTGCTTGTTTGGACTTGGACCCTGGGTTAGCTAAGAGAATATCTGTGTAATGCTATATACTGTCATTGTACAGTTGGAAGAAGAAGTGGAGATAAGAAGGCTCAGAAAAGAGCTCGTGCCAAATCTCAGCCGATGCCTTATTTTGATCGTCCCTTCGTACCCAAAAAGTAATAAACTTTATTCCTGAACACCAAAAGTGTCTTTTAGTAATTAGTCTAAAAATGAATGCAGATCTATAACTTCTGTTTCTGACATTTTGTGTTTTAGTTGCCTTTGGTTTTTGTTCAGACCCTTTTGTCTTATAGTAAGTACAGCAGTAAACTATTTCTTTGCCTTTCATAACAAACTAACTGAATTTTGTATGATGGAAGATCGGCAAGGACTCGCACTGTCCCAAAGGAGCCAAGATTTCACGTGCGCCTATGAAGTTGTCATGGTATGTCATAATTTTCTTGTCTTGTATAGTAGAATAATTTAGCTCACTTCTTTTGTATTCAATGATCGAAGTATCTACATATATCTTTTTTTCTGGGGTAATAGCTGGAGGCCTAGTCGTAAATACATGAAAGATCTGACAATATATACACAGGACTTGATCCTTTTTCTTTTTGCATTTGATGGTACTGTAGCTGTTGTTCCCTTTCTTTGGTTGAGTGATTTCCATCATAGGTTGTTTGTTACTTGAACTTCTCATTCCCAATTTGTTCAGGTCTATTGTAGTCATTTATTCAAGATTTTCCAGAGGAAGCATAACGCTTGGGGTCGTCCATGCTTTTGTTTGGTCATCTTCATAAAGCCACTGATCTGATAACTTTGTTTTTCTTTCCTGTGTATTCTGCATCCCGTCTAAACGCTGAAACAATATCCTTGTCTTCCCGGTTCCCATTTTGATGTGTCCCTCAATGGATGGGTTCAGTGTGCATGAAGTAGTAATCTCCATAGATTTGTTAAGGCCTCCATGAGTCAAAGAGGAGGCTAATATTACCTCCATTTATTTGTTAAGACCAAGGATCGAAATCTTGGAATTTGTCTTCACATCCTTGTGTGTACCAAGCTGCACTTTGAGGTATTAGCATGAGTATCGTATTGGCAGATGGGTGTTGGTTATCAGTTGGGCTGAAGAAGGTGTTTCATAAAATTTATTTTATGTGTAAATTTTACTATGATTTTATAGTCTAGATGTCAGAAGGTTTTTTTTTTCCCCTTAAAAGTGTATCTGAAGTTATCATGAATACTAACTAGATGTTAGTATTGAAGGAGATGTTATGATTTTATAATCTTGATATCAGGAGGTTTTTTTCCTTAAATAATATCTGAATTTATCATGAAGACTAACTATTCTTTGTTTGCGCCAACGTAGCATATCATTGGTGGGAAGATGATGAAAGTTGTTTGATGAAACCACAAGTTTCTTTACTAAGACCCTGGAAAGCTCGTGTGTCTTCTAGCTAGCTGCTCATCGTCATGTTGGCTCTCTCTCTCAAGTTTTGGCATTTGTATCTTGTTTCTGAGAATTCATCTTGTATCAAGGAGAGAGGCATTACAAGAATTTATGTGCATATGTAATTCGATTGAACATAGATTCTTTTTTTTCCTTTCTTTTTACATTGTTTTGCTAAAGGGATAATGGTTTTCACAAGTGATGAAACCATTTTGGGTTCTTGTGTATCATTTGGTGGTTTTCATGAATGAGGCCAACTGCGAAGACTTGGTAAGATTTTTCAAAAATATCTTTTAACATTTGATGAGCTGCAATCAAATGTATGATAACATATTGTAAAACCTATCTTCTTCATTTTCATCAATAAATTACGATTCATATATAATTCCTTAGCAATTCAAAATTCATGGAAGTCATATTGATTTTCATGTGCATCTGGAATGTTAAGCAACTTTGTATCTTCTGTAAAGATCCTCCAGCAAATTTTCTTTGTTCCAGAAGATTCAAGGACTTCTGGTTATGAAAATCGAAATTAGGGTTTGCATGAACCGCAGCTATAATCGCCATGACACGCAGTCGATCCTCGACGTCCTCTATGGCCTCGCTCCACCCGTTGTTGTCGTATCTTCTTGTAGCTGCTTCAACAACTACGGCGCTAGTTCTAACCTCGTCATGGTCCCCCTGGATCTATTGTCCCTCGCACGTGTCGGCGCGTGCTCACCGAGCTCGCAACCCCGATTTGACGTCGCTGGAGCCTTGAGTCCCTCACGTTGAGGAAGAAGAGCGAGGATCGATTTTCCTTTGCTTTTGCCATTCGCCATTGCCCTCCCCATTGTGGCGACTAGGTTTTTTCTATCCCTTTATTTTCGGCAGACCTCATGTTTTTCTGACCTCGGCCATGGCTACTCTGTCATTCTCCGACCTCTTCCCGGAGGTCCACCACCCATCTGCAGCCCCTCCTTCGAAGCTCACCTCCCATGGTATTGCTCACATTGCTACATCCATCGTTTCACTACATGCTGCTCACGTTCCTGCCCATGTCATGTCCCCCCATGCAGCCCACGTTGAGCCACTTGTGCATGTCAAGCCACCCCAACCATCCCTGACAACCACTATGTCTTCGCTCAGGTCGTCCCTTCACCCATTACCCCGATGTTTCTGCTCCAAAGCAGAAGGGTGGTTATATTGCAATTAAGATGATCCCGACTGCGCATGAGAAATGCTTGAAACTTTGTAACGACTCAAACATCGGTCTTCGAAAGGAAAGAACCATTGAAGCTCCCGGCATTGAGAGAGAAGCTTCAGTTCATTTGGAAGCTCAGTTCGCCATGGAGACTCATCTCTCTTGAGTGAGGTTTTTATCACATTCTCTTGCATTCAGAGGAAGAGAAGTCCATGTTCGGGGAATTAGTGCCCTCTCATTAAAGTTCGGGATCTCACGACTTCAACCATGGGTTCGAAACTTCAATTTGTACACTCAAAAGATCATGAATGCTCAGTTTGAGTCTACTTTTATGATTTACCTTAGGGGTATTGGGACCGCCAGATCTTGTCTAACCTTACGCGTGGTATGGAAGTGCCATTGAAATTTGATGAGATGACTCTTAAGGGGGATTATAGTCACTTCGCATGCATATTGATTGATGTGGACCTTTCCAAGCCACTGCCCAATTCGCTTATGCTGGAGGTTGGTGAAGATTGTCTCTTTCCCTCTATGAGTACCTTCCGACTTTTTGTTCTTCTTGCTGCTCTATTTGTCATATGGCATTGGCTTGCCGTCTTGCCCGAAAATTCGACCCTAAGTAGAAGGCCAATGATAAGGGGGAGGAAAGAAACCGAGCCTCCACGAGTTCAGACTATTTACCTCCCCAAGGACAAGCCTAACGAAGCTCAGAAAGATGTTGTGGAGATTCAGAATATCACAAGGCATGTTCTCCCTATGACAGATTCTGAGGCCTTGTAGACTTTGTATCTCCTCGCTAAAGGTTCCACCTCTGTCGAGGATCCCTTCGAGTGTGGCTTATTCAGTGATGTCCCCTCCGGATGCTTCCGTTGTTCCCCCTGTGATTTCCTCGGGTGTTCCTGTTGTGCCTTCTGCAAATGTTCCCTTTACTTATCCTCATAATGTTGTTCCTATTGGTGATTCAGAGGCAACTTTCTCCAGAGCCATGGAGGATCCGGTTGCTACTCACATGAACTCTATTCATGAGAGGACCCATACTTCCTCTTTGTTGATGGAGAGGTGTTGGCCCGGAGGCCTTCCTCTCTAGTTTTGATGATGATTAACTCATATAGTTATGTTTACTAATAATCTTGTGATTTTAGTTTCAGATCATTAATCAAGATATTAGTTGGTGATTGCTTCAAAAAGAGGAGTTTAGAAGCCTTCACTTGGTGATTCCCAAGCCCGAGCGTCAAGATCATTCATAGCCATGCTCGTTGGATCACGGTGTTTTGGACCGAGTCGGCTTGAAGATGAAAATCGTCAAGAAGACTTAGGTATCCTAGTATTTAGATCCATTTGTAAAGATAAGAATAGTTGATATGCTCAAGTGCACAATACACACACGTTTTGGTTTTGATATTGGTTTTCATGAATAGTAGATCAAAACAAGTTTAAATGGTTTATATGTATAGTAGAGATATTCTATTTATGCATGCATGCTTAAACTTCCTAGACAAACTTATTTTGACTTTCCTATTCATGTGTTGAAAAATTCAAGTTTGATAAAATACAGTTTTTGGTTTTTGGTAAAAATGATAAGACACAAAAATAGTTCAAATTGCTTGATATTTGAGTTGAAATTTTTATCACATGTTTATATATTAATGCAAAATGGTAAAACTATTTTGGAGATTTTTATATATTTTACAAGATTTATTAAATATTTTTAACATGATTTTCTGACCCAGGACAGTGGCTGACAGGCCAGGCCGGTCGACCGCACGGTCGACCGAACCAAGGGCCGGTCGACTGTTGCGGTCGACCGACGTGCACAGTTTTGTGCACGTCTGGCAGACACTGGGCCGGTCGACCGGACCAGAGAGCTCTGCTTTCTGTATCTGGGCGGTCGATCGGGCGGTCGACCGGGTTCCTCCAACGGTCATATTCATGACTGTTGGCGGTCGAGCGGGCAGTCGACCGCCAGCCTGTCAGGCTGACAGATCAGCCTAACGGCTCTTTTTTGGAGAAGCCTATTTATACCCCATTTCTTGGGGGTTTTGTGTAAGTTTTCAAGAGCTAAAATTTCTCTCCTTTCTTGGTGTTTAAAAGAAGTTTTCAAAAGAGTTTAAGTGCCAAAAGATTCATCTATTTGTTTTTAAGTGTTTTGTTTATTTCAAAGAAATTAGGGTTTTGGGAATTAGTTTTGATCTAACATTTCCATATCTATTTTGGTGTTTTCCCAAGAGAATTTTTTTGTTCAAAACACTTTGTTTTTTCACTTGAGCTATCTTCTATCCTATTCTATTAGGATCATTTGTTTGTGGAAAAGAGATTGTTTGAGGTTGTGAAAACCTCTAAGTTGTAAACCCTCCTTATTTTGTTGTATCCCTCTTTGGTAGAGGTTGATCGGAGTGGTATTGTTTTGGATCCCTCTTCGGTAGAGGTGATTGTGTTTGTTGTTGGCTACGGGCCTTATCCCTCTTCGGTAGAGGTGGATTGTGGTTGTATTGCCTCGATGGCATTGTAAGGTTGAGAGAGGAGTTAGGTACTCCTTTAGTAGATTGGAAATCCTTCTCGGTGAGGGCGGGGACGTAGAGCTAGGGGCTCGAACCTCGAAACATATCTTTGTGTTTGCGTTTGATCCATTGTCTCTCTAACTCTCTCTCTTTTATTTGTGCATTGCATCATTCATATTGTCATATCTTATTTGCTTACATTTGTGCCTTGCATATATTCATATTGCCTATTCATATTATATGCTTGGTTTGCTTGTGTGTGCCTCACTTATACTTAACCACAAGAGCTTCATATAGCACCTCAACCCTTATCTAGGGGAATCAAGAGGAGTTAGTCCAGAGTCCTTCACGGGGAATTCAGCTACACTTGTTGGTTGTATTAAGTGTGTTGCAAAATTATTTTTAGCTTCTGCATTTAGTTTCTAGATTAGCCATATCACCTATTCACTCCCCCTCTAGGTGATTTCAATTGGTATCAGAGCCTACGCTCCTGATACTTAGGTTTAACAACTTAGGAGTGAGATCCTTATTTGCTAATCTATCATTTGCATTTGCACATTTGTTTGCTTGCACACCCTTTAGTTTGCACTCATGGATAGCCCTCCTATGTTTGATATCTCTAAACTTGATGTTTGGAAGGTCATGATGAGTTGCTATTTGAAAACCCTAGGCTTGCATGTCTTTCTTGCCGCTACCAAGAAATGCTATCTTGGTAACCGCATTCATATAGGGGCCAATGCACAAGCCCTTGAGGCCATTAGAAGCACGCTCCCTAAAGAATATCTTATGCATGTTTCTAACCTTGATTCCGCTTTTGCAGTATGAAACAAGTTGACAACCACCACCACCTCCAAGCTTCAATTGCAAATCCAACCGGAGGAATCTAGTGGAGATGAATCCGAGCCACAACAATGCTATACGGTCCAAGGGAATGACTCCCTTGAGGTATACTCGGATACTCAACTAGAGAGTACTAGCTCTTCATTTGATGATCATGATGATATGGATGCCAATGCTTTAAATGAAGAGTTGTCTATTGTTTGTGAAAAACTCCTTGAAAAATATAAAGTTTTGAAAAAGAAAACTTGTAAAATAAATAAAGAAAAAGAGGATTTGTTTTCAAGACTTGAGTTGGTTTTGCAAGAGAAGGTTGAGATTGCTAATGAAAGGGATGCATTGAAATCTCAACTTAATCTTGCACTAAAAGAAAATGAAATTTTAAAATCTAAAAATAATTGTGATGATGTGTTAAAGAAAAATGAGTTTTTATCTTCAAAAGTAGATTTTATTTTAAAAGATAATGATTCTTTGAAAAGAGAAATTGATTTTATTTCAAAAGAATTAGAAATTTGTTTAAATAAAAATAAATTTTTGAAAAATGATATTGTTTCCCATGTTTGTCGTGCTTCACCTAGAACACCTATTGCATGCCACACTTCTTCTTTAATTGAACATGATATATCCTTACTTAAGAAGAGTGTTGATTGTTTGGGCTCCACTTTGAGCCAATGTGTAGTGGGTCATACACGTTTGGAATTTTTGTTTCGAAAGAAACAAGTTCCATCTATTCATGCACACCCCCCACGACATACACATGCTCCTCACGGACACACCCATCACATGTATGCTCATGTGTACACATATACACATTGTGGACGTAAGGGCCACCTTGCTAAATTTTGCTTTGATCGTATACATGATTTAAATTTAGCAAATAAGTTTGTTTGGGTTAGGAATGGTGCTAACCCCCATGGACCCAATAGAATGTGGGTACCAAAGACCACCCATATTGTTTTTGATGTAGGTGTGGGCTCTCGCATGACGTGAGAGTATCGGTACCTTGGAGTGGATGCGTTCCGAGCCTCATGATGATTATTTGGATGCATCACTTTCAAGGGATGTTTGGTGGAGATGACCACCATATTTTGGAGATAAGGAGAGTTGCCTTCTAGGTTTGGTAACGATTCCTAACTCCTATTTATTATTTACATGCTTTTCATTCTATTCATTATAGCATGTTTCATTGTTTTGATTAGTATGTAAATGCCATGTTTATTAGACTCTTGACATGCATGTATAGACTTTGAGACACCCATGTTTAATATGGACTATTATTTTGTGTTCTCACCATAGTTTAGCTATCATGTATATCATGAATCTAATAACATGTAAATTTACATAGTAATCATGTTTAGGTTTACCATGATGATTTTTGTCTTATTTTTGATGCTTCATGTTTTGAATATATGTTTAAATGTTAGTTTTTATTAAAACTAGGTATATACTTGTGCATATAGTGGGTCACAAATAAATCTATATATGTTTGTGCTTGAATGCTTATTTGAACCCATTAGATGTGCTAGTATAGTCTAGTTTTGATGATTCATGCATTTTAAACTTGTATTCCCATTTTTGGATTTGTTTCATGTTTTTGTGTTTATGTTTAACTTCATGTATATGTCCATTTTATCCAAATTATTGTTATACATTACATCCTTTGAGCCACGTGCCTTCATGCATATATCTTTGTGGACTCGTTGTGTTTGGATATGTATGTATAACTTAGTTTGTATAAGACATACATATACCTTGAAGATTAAATAAGTTTTGATGATTTTCTTGTTTCAAGGAATATTGAGCTAAATTGAATACTTTCATGATCATGATCTTCACATTATATTTATACACTCACATTTATTGTTTACTCATGTTTTGTTTTCATGAGTCATATTTATGCTTAATTGGCTTAGAGTGTTGATTATCATGTGGATTTCGTGTTTCATGACAAATATTTTGTTTTATTCTTTGCTTGAAGGATTTCGTACTAGTTTAGAAGTTTTTCCATTTAACTAGTTCGGATTCTTCGTTATGGTAGAGTTTTCAAACAAACTTTATTTTCTAAACCTATTTTTGAAAACCCCTACCTTCCACGGGCGGATGGATGGGCGATCATGCTCATGTATGCTTTATAATGAAAATCATTTTAAACTTGAACATGATTGGGAGGATAGGTTATATGAGATATACACTTGATATTATTGTTGTTTCAATTGGTATCATTGGATTCTTTCAATTGGTATCAATATTGACATTTCTTGTATACTCATATATGTTTGTATGTATGTATGCTTTCAATTCCAATAGTATCAATTTCGATTGGTATTAAATTTTTCATACATATATATTTTGTTTATGCTTAAGCTTGTATGTTTAAATGAATATCATGTTTCAATTGATTAGTTTTCATTGGTATCCTTAAACAAGTTTATGCATGTTTTTAATTGATTTTTCATAAAGGGGGAGAAAACTCATATTTTAGTTTTCAATTGGTATTTTGTTCCCTTACTTTATGATAGAAAATAATAATTTCAATTGATATCATATGTTTAAAATGAACAATTATTTCAATTGGTATCAATATGTTGTTTTCATTTTTTTTTAAATTGGTATCAAGAGGCACTTCATTGACATATTTTTTTAATTGGTATCATGTTTAATGTCACCCCTTATTGACTTTGTTTTTGTTTTAGACAAAAAGGGAGAAAACATTGTTTTTATTGTATTGGTTTTCACCCTTTTGTTGATTCTTTGTTTCGAACAAAATGGGGAGAAAAATTTATTGTTTTGGTTTTTACCCCTTTGTTGATGATTGACAAAAAGGGGGAGAAAGATTTTGAGTTTAAGTTTTATATGCATACTTATGTTTTTGCATATATTAAGTTTAATTGGTATCTAGAGCACGTTTATTTGTTTTTGAAAATTTCATTGGTATCTAGAGCCTTTTATTGTTTATGCATATCTATGCATGTTTCATGTTTCATAATTCGTTACATATTTATGTTTATTTGTTTATGCATGAGTTAAGGGGGAGCTTCTTTGAAGCTTAACTTTAATCCATGCATATATAACTCCATGAGTTTTGTCATCATCAAAAAGGGGGAGATTGTTGGCCTGGAGGCCTTCCTCTCTAGTTTTGATGATGATTAACTCATGTAGTTATGTTTACTAATAATCTTGTGATTTTAGTTTCAGATCATTAATCAAGATATTAGTTGGTGATTGCTTCAAAAAGAGGAGTTTGGAAGCCTTCACTTGGTGATTCCCGAGCCCGAGCGTCAAGATCATTCATAGCCATGCTCGTTGGATCACGGTGTTTTAGACCGAGTCGGCTTGAAGATGAAGATCGTCAAGAAGACTTAGGTATCCTAGTGTTTAGATCCATTTGTAAAGATAAGAATAGTTGATATGCTCAAGTGCACAATACACACACGTTTTGGTTTTGATATTGGTTTTCATGAATAGTAGATCAAAACAAGTTTAAATAGTTTATATATATAGTAGAGGTATTCTATTTATACATGCATGCTTAAACTTCCTAAACAAACTTATTTTGACTTTCCTATTCATGTGTTGAAAAATTCAAGTTTGATAAAATACAGTTTTTGGTTTTTGGTAAAAATGATAAGACACAAAAATAGTTCAAATTGCTTGATATTTGAGTTGAAATTTTTATCACATGTTTATATATCAATTCAAAATGGTAAATCTATTTTTGGGGATTTTTATATATTTTACAAGATTTATTAAAATATTTTTAACATGATTTTCTGACCCAGGACAGTGGCTGACAGGCCAGGCCGGTCGACCGCACGGTCGACCGAACGACGTGCACAGTTTTGTGCACGTCTGGCAGACACTGGGCCGGTCGACCGGACCAGAGAGCTCTGCTCTCTGTATCTGGGCGGTCGACCGGGCGGTCGACCGCCAGCCTGTCAGGCTGACAGATCAGCCTAACGGCTCTTTTTTGGAGAAGCCTATTTATACCCCATTTCTTGGGGGTTTTGTGTAAGTTTTCAAGAGCTAAAATTTCTCTCCTTTTTTGGTGTTTAAAAGAAGTTTTCAAAAGAGTTTAAGTGCCAAAAAGATTCATCTATTTGTTTTTAAGTGTTTTATTTATTTCAAAGAAATTAGGGTTTTGGGAATTAGTTTTGATCTAACATTTCCATATCTATTTTGGTGTTTTCCCAAGAGAATTTTTTTGGTCAAAACACTTTGTTTTTCCACTTGAGCTATCTTCTATCCTATTCTATTAGGATCATTTGTTTGTGGAAAAGAGATTGTTTGAGGTTGTGGAAACCTCTAAGTTGTAAACCCTCCTTATTTTGTTGTATCCCTCTTTGGTAGAGGTTGATCGGAGTGGTATTATTTTGGATCCCTCTTCGGTAGAGGTGATTGTGTTTGTTATTGGCTACGGGCCTTATCCCTCTTCGGTAGAGGTGGATTGTGGTTGTATTGCCTCGTTGGCATTATAAGGTTGAGAGAGGAGTTCGGTACTCCTTTAGTGGATTGGAAATCCTTCTCGTTGAAGGCGGGGACGTAGAGCTAGGGGCTCGAACCTCGAAACATATCTTTGTGTTTGCGTTTGATCCATTGTCTCTCTAACTCTCTCTCTTTTATTTGTGCATTGCATCATTCATATTGCCATATCTTATTTGCTTGCATTTGTGCCTTGCATATATTCATATTGCCTATTCATATTATATGCTTGGTTTGCTTGTGTGTGCCTCACTTATACTTAACCACAAGAGCTTCCATATAGCACCTCAACCCTTATCTAAGGGAATCAAGAGGAGTTAGTCCAGAGCCCTTCACGGGGAATTCGGCTACACTTGTTGGTTGTATTAAGTGTGTTGCAAAATTGTTTTTAGCTTCCGCATTTAGTTTCTAGATTAGCCATATCACCTATTCACCCCCCTCTAGGTGATTTCAAGAGGTACATTCAGCCTTAGAGAGTGATAGTGTTGCGTAAAATTCTTTTAATTCAGAAGATTTTCACTCGGACAATATTTTTGGCAAGCTTGATATTCATAAAGATGTTACTCGAGCAAATCAGGTTGAGGTCGGGATGACAGCAAGCCCCCCTCTAAGAGAGGTAAGTGGAATAAAAAAACTGTTGTTATTTCTCCACTCAAGACTAGGGCTGCTAAAAATAGATTCAATAAATGACTGTCCTCTGAAATTGTAGGGGTATGCTAATAGTGATACCCAAATTGCTTTGAAGGACTTTTGTTTTCGCCGAATGGACTTATTTTGCCTTGCTGAAACTATGTGTGCATTTAATGTGGTTTTCCCATCTCTTTAGCGATCTCTTGAATTGCGTTTACTTTGTATTAGTTCTAAGGATGTCCCTTATTTATGAATTCTTAGTTCTTCTGCTATTGGAGATGTTACTATTCTTATTTCTCATGTTCAGCATGTCACTGTTGTTACTAATTGGAATGGGATTATACATCAGATTTCCTTTAATTATGGGAGCATGACTATACCATTCGTAGGACCCTTTGAAATTCTTTGATGGATTTTCAGGTTCTGAGGACCTATGGTTTCTGCTTAGGGATTTTAATTCTGTCTTGAGAGCACATGAAATCACTGGTAATATCTTTTCTCTTTCCTTGTGAAGAGTTTCAAGCGATGATTATTGTTTGTGATTTGGTGGAGATTGAGATTAGAGAGGTTTCTTACACTCGGATTGGCCGGAGAAGGAATGTTTTTGTTCTTTCTTGTTTGGATAGGGCATTTTGCTCTCTCTCTCTCTCTCTCTCTCTCTCTCTCTCTCTCTCTCTCTCGGATGCTCGGTCTTAGGTTTCTTGTTTTACATTACCCAAGTTGCGTTTGGATCAGCATCTTTTACTGATTTCTTATTCTGCGGGTGTTTCCGCGAATTTGCAGCCTTTCAGATTTCAAGATATGTGGGTTTCGCAGCCTTCCTTCCTCGATTTGGTTAGATCAGTTTGGTCATTTTTTGTTCCTGGCAGTTGTACGTGGGTCCTAGTTCAGAAGTTGAAGCTTCTGAAGGAAGCTTTGAGGCAACTTTTAGTAGTCACAGTAGACATTTAAAATTTTACTTTTTCTCTTTAGAGACAATTAAATGACTATTACTGTATATGTCTACTGTAACAATTATAATAATTGTCACTTTAAAATTTGTCTCTAATAAAGTTTATTTTTGTTGCAGTGACAACTAGCATCATACTAGTTTAGTGATCTCATCTCATCTTAATAAATTTCCAATGGATCAAATGTACCAAAGGTCAAACAATGTTTATAAGATCTAATTACAACATTCTTGATAAATTCCTGTAACTAACATCTATAGAATTGTGTATGGGATCATTGTAATGGCCATTGGGTGCATTCCACTTAATAAATCATCCAATTATGAGTTCACAATTTTTGACACATTGGCTTTCTGACCAAAAGAGCTGATAATGTCAATTTAATAAGAGGGGGAGAGGGGGAGAGAGAGTTCATTGTCAGCAAATTAGAGTTTGCACCAGCTGTGCGCTTGCAGAGGGTCAATATCAGAAAAGCTTGATTGAATGACATTAATGCCCTTAATTCCATGACAACAGTGGTATAGTTTTTGCTTTGGTGTTCTTGTTTTTAAATCAAAACTTAGGATTATTGGCAAAAATGTGAATATTGCTGCACAATGAATTTTGGAATCTACCAGCTTTCATAACCTAAATTAACCCCATCTCTAATTGATGCGAAACCTGTTTGTGCGATCAAAAATTAATGATAAAATAATTAAATCATGCTTAACTAACAAGATACGATCGTTGGGTAGCAAAACACCAAAAACTATTAATCTAGCAAATTGTTTGATCAAAGTAGCATGCGTAGATGAATCAATTTCAAACCAAGAATAAACTATCGATATTACTTATGTTATGAAGACAACAGACCCTACAATCAATATTAGAGTAATTAACTATGGGTAGCAGATACACATAATCTCACTTATTTATGGACAACAATAAAATCAATAAAAGCTCAGATATTAAATATCAAACTCTAAAGTAACTGATCTGAATTAGAAACTCATTTATTGAGGATTATATTGACCTCCTACTGATGCAAGCTGGACGCATAGCTCTGTCTTCTATAGTTCAAACACCTTGTGTAATATCCCTACTTAATTATAATACTAACCATTATTAATTTAAATCATTATTATATTTAATTATTATTATATATATTTTGTAATGATTGATTATGAATAGTAATATTAATGAGAAGCCCAGCCCACACTTCCCTTTTATTTCATTTTATTTAATTTTTATTCTAAGTCCAGTCCAACCCCTCTTCTTGGTTGTTTATCCCAGCCCAGAGCCAAACAATTCAAACCCAGACTAAGCCCAAAAACCCAAGCCCATTCACTAATTCCCCTATATATTCTTCATTTTTCTCTCTCTGCTAACCCTAGCTGAAACTCTAAATTGTCACCCTGTCACTTTTCTCTTTCTCATTTTCTCTCCTCTCAGCACCCAACACCACGCAGCTGCCGCCATGAGCCCGCGACCTCGCGCAATCTGACTGCCACCAACCACCTTCACATGTCCCCCTTACTGAACCCAACTACGCATCGTCTTCCCTGTCGCGTAACCCGATCAATGCCTGCCTCTTCCCTCTTACTCGCCTCCAAACACCACTGCGGTCGTGCCCACCACCACTTCTTCTCCACCCAACCTCCATGCCGACGGCCAACTTACAGCCTCCTCATCAAGCCACCGACCTCCCAAATCTCTACCTCTTTCTCCTCCTTCCCCACTTTGATGTCGCCACGTTACTCCGCCTCCAGCCCTGCCGCCTACCATCTCTTGCACACTAATTCCATCACCACCCAGTCATCCTCCACCCAGGGCCTCGACCCACACCGCGAGCGCCTCTCTTCTCCCATTCCCTTTTCCTCTCTCTTTATCTTTCCATCTTCCCCCTCCTCCTCTCCACTACACCCACGTCGCCAACCACCACCTCTCTACCACTCTCCAACACCTTAGCCGCGCCACCACCTTAGACCCTAACTCCCAACCCTCCCCTCATTGCTACCTTCTTCCCTGCAGATGCTCATCCTTGCCTCATGCGAGCGACTTCGTCCATCATGCCTCGGTAATGCACCGCCCTGATGCCCCATCCTCCTCGCACCAACGCTATTGTCACCACCTTACCTTCCTCTTCTTCCTCTCTTCCACTCTACAACACATGCTCCCTCAATCTCTCTCTCTATCGCTCCCCCCCCCTCTCTCTCTCTGCCCCCATCTCACATAATGTCTCCTCTCCTTCTTCCTTTCTTTCTATTGTTCACTGCACCACCTCCTTCTCCTATTCTTCACCAGCAATGAAGCTCTTTTAACTCCGCTACAGGCTCATCTTTTAGCTTTGCATGAAGCTTCTTTTAACTCCGTTGAGAGCTCAATCTCAGCTTCGCCTGAGATCCTTTGTATAGCTCCTCCGCTGAGAGCTCAATCTCAGCTTCGTCTGAGATCCTTTGCATAGCTCCGTTGTGGGCTCATTTTCAGCTTTGCCTGAAGCTTAGCTCCACTGAGAGCTATTTTGATCATTTTTTACCATTTTAAATCTCAGCACCAGATTAATATAATTGATATCGCTTTTTGGGCAGTTAATTGTCGTGATCCTATTACTCCTTATTAGTTGGAGAAAATCAAGAGAAGATCCACATTAAATGGAGCAAATTAGGGGATTGGTGTAACAACACCAACCGAGCTGGTTAATTAGCTTTGCATGCACGCTGCTAGCTTCGTTGAAGCTGTGTTTAGCTTCGCTGCGAAGTTATTTAAGCTTCAGATGTGAAATTAGACTGATTGATTCAATCTGCTGAATTCTAGGAGAGCAATTACACCCCATAAAGCTTATAAATAGCCCACTGCAAGGATGGGCTCAGGGCTGAAAAAATCTTAGAGGGTGGCGGCTGGATAATTTACAGAAGAGATCAATTTCTAACTTCCAATGTTCTTCAGAGAATTCTATTTCTCTTTCAGGGTGTCAACGCCCTATATCTTCCATTCTCGAGGAATTTTTCGGAACCAGGCGACAAGTAATTCCAAGCAGAAGACCAGAAGACTCGATCGTTCGCATCGTCAACAGAACAAAGTGGTCGCGCGCTGACCAGACTTTCATCGACACACTTTCTCAGAAATCTCAAAAGAGAATTCTTGTAAATTTTTATTTTTACTTGTAACTTCTTTTCAAATTTTTGTAAAGTTTTCCCCTTCGAATTAATGGAAAAAACCTATCTCAGTTCATACTGATTCGAGATCCACCATTGAGATTTTAAAGCAAGAGAATTCTAACAAGAAGATTAACAAGCACATTCAGATCAGACTCAAGTCTGTACAGCGCCTATTGGGCAAAGTTGTGATTCTGGACTTTGTGAAGTCTAAAAAGTATCTTGCTGACCCACTGACTAAGGGTCTTTCTAGTAGTGTGGTCCTAAAATCATTAAAGGATATGGGGTTAAACTTATAGTAGAGTTCACCGACAGTGGGAACCAAATCTACTTGACTGGGATCTTGTTCCATGAAAGAGGTTCAATGTAATAGCAACAAGCTGGACGGTGATACTCGTATGGAGCATCGACTCGGATATGTTTATATTCTATATGTAGCATTGTAGATATTGCCCCTTCTCTATGGTGATGATGCTCTTATAATACAGCTAGGTAAGACTGAGTCAAAATCTTAATAAGTCCAACACATGAAGTGTGAAGGGTATAAGATCTAGCTGTAGTATACTTGGAAGACTTATCTATGTGAGAGGAACCGTGATGACCGCGATTGGGGGGCAGGACTGATCCCTAGAAACTCTCGTGAATCAGTTATTATAAGAATGACCTTTAAGCTCAACCCGTTCGCTGAGTAGACGGAGACTTGTTGTATGTGTCTACCATCAATATCTAGTTAAAAAGCCCTAATTCAAGGCATAGTCCATTACATCTCACACGTGACGATGAAATTCACTAAAGGTAGATTCAAGACCGCAAGCTATCGACTCCGAATCTACAATATGAAGTTTCCCAAACTTTACTCTTGTTTATGATTTATGATTTGTTTATATCATATTGTTTTCTTTTGTCTTCTGAAACTCAAATTTTGGGGGAGACTGTTGGTTTTGTATTTGATTTTAGAGGAAAAACTTGAATTTCTTTAAATATGGCTTTTATATTTAGTCTGACATTGGATAGACCAAGGAAAGTTGAGTAGTTTAAGTACCAACTCTTTCATTGTCTATTGTTATGAGTGTTAGGCCACGGGTCACACTCCTCACACGCGCGCACACGCGCTGAACTGAACCGGGCTGGGCTCGGGCTCGGGTGGCATGCGCCCGCGAGCTGCAGACATGAATGCAGCTCCATTTCGGGGTTCTTGAACCTGCTACATTTTGGATCTTTTTATTATTATTTATTTTGGCCTTCGGGGCTAACTCCGAAACTTCTGTTGAAGTGACCCTGAGTACCTGGACTCGGAATGATTCCCGAGTACTTGGAGACTCGGAGTGATCCCCGAGTTATTGGATTCGGGGTAATCTCGGGAGCGACCCGAGCACTTGGATTCGGAGCGACTCTGACCTCCGTCTCACTCTCTCCGGAAGTACTTCAAAGCTAATTGTTGTTTTGAGTTGCACATTTTCCTGATCCAGTAAAAGCGGCTCTGCAAATGTGCGGAGTTGTTGAAAATTAATTGTAATAAATCTGCATTTGCGCTTGATTTGTGCGGGGTTGTTTGTAACGAATAGAGTTCTTTGCCTATTTATGGGGTTTCTCTGTTTTCATTCTCACTTCACCAAAAATTGAGATTTACAGGTACATTCTTCTTTCTTTCACTGTAATATTTCTTCAAGTTTTTATTCCATTTTCTGTGCAACTATTCTTTATCTGAGTAAGAGTCTCTGCCTATTATCTAGGCTGATTACTGATAATTCTGAGTGATTCTTTTACCATTACTAAACAAAGCCGAATCAACGTCTGAGCAAGAAGATGAGCTTTTGATCTTTTAGAACAGCGATTAAGCGACTGCATTCCCCAGACCCCATATACATATACATATATATACACACACACACGTATATGTATATATATGTATATGTATACATATACATATACATATACGTGTGTGTGTGTGTGTGTGTGGGTCAAGTGCTCCTAGTAGGTCTCCTTAGATTACAATCTAAGGAGGAGGCCTAAACCTCACCATATACTATTCATATGAATGATCCACTCCATTTATCATGATTTTCATGTTTTAAACTTCTTATATATAAAAAATCATGCAGTTTGAACTTTTTTTACCCATCGATCAAACAATGTCATTTGTTCTATTGTTGAAAAACTGTTCATTTTATAACCATTTGATGCATGGGTAAAAAGTATCAAAAATGCATGATTTTTTGTACATAATCATTTTAGGATATGTAGATCAAAATGTATGGGGAGGATCATCCTTAGAGATGCTCCATGGTGATATTTTAGGTCTTCTCCTTAGATTATAATCTAAGGACACCCTATTAGGAGCACTTTTTTCTATATATATATATATATATATATATATATATATATATATATATATATATATATATATATATATATAAGGAAAAGTGTTCCCAGTGGGTGTCCTTAGATTGTAATCTAAGAAGACGGCTTAAAACTCCAACATCCCGATTTTTTTTCATGATCCGACCGCACATTATCATATTCATGTTATAAGATGTACGCATATAAAAAATCACGTGACTTAAAGTTTGTTTACTCTATTTTCTTTAGGTTCAAACATTAACGGTTTTTAAACAGTAGAATAAAATGGAACGATTAGATCAATGAGTGAACGAGCTTCAAATCACGTGAATTTTTAAGAGGTATGACATGCATCTGCCTGCATGTCTGTACTTACCATATATTTTATTCAATTTTTGAGGTCAACTCCACTCCTGCGCATCCTACGCATCAGAAGAAGCTAACAAGAAGCTGTAAAAGCAATTTCTTGCCAGTTTGGTGACAAAAGCATTAAATTTATACCGTTTTCAGATTGAACGTCTTTGTTAGTGGTATATAAACAAATGCAAAGTCTTGGAATATTGCAGTTTGGTCCTATTTAATATTCCCGCGGTGGCTTATTCAAAATAATAATAATATAAAATTAAAAAAATTAAAATGAATAAATTGGTGGGAGAGCTTCATTCATTTGGTGTTGCTCTCGCATAATCCTCACGAACTATAGTCCCCCAATTAGTGCCTTCTGAGTTCAATTGATGATCTCATCGCCTCTCTCCCTTCCTGCATCCATGGCATCTTGGCCCGTCGCCAGCAGATTCAGACGAGAAGAAGGCCCTTGCAGAAGAGGTACACCCATGCCCTTGCTCTTCTTTGAGTTCTTTGAATTTGTGAGGGCTTTATTGCTCTTATTTCTTCCTTTTTCTCTTGCTGCATAGTGGGGATATAAGATTTAAAAACTAAAATATTAATTGAGATAGATTTGTGACCTTCCAAAAGATTTGAGCCCACTCAAATTCAACCCTCCGACATTCGAATACAAGATCCACTCCGTTAACATTAATCTATCTATAAACCAAAAAGCAAGTGTTTTGAATACTTTTTTCCTATGCATCAATTAGGAAAAAAAAAAAAGGCCTAAATAATGAGTTGGTTAGTTTAACGGTAAACCTAATAAAAATTGGTTTGTAGGTGTTTTTAAATGTTTAGGTTAAAATGAAATGGGCGGGTCGATAATTTGTATGTCTAAAGACATAGATCTAACCAACTCACTACTTTCGGCCGTCCATTTTGCGTCGCTTGATGGATGGGCAAAAAGTATTCAAAATATTTGATTTTTAGTTTATAAATACTTGAAATAATATATATCAACTTCATCGGGTGGATCTTGTATTCGAATGTCGGAAGGTTGAATTTGAGTGGGAAGGATTCGGTCTCAAATCCTTTTGGAAGGACACAAGTCTATCTCATATTAAGTGCTATTTTAGGTTTAATTTGTGTAAGGACATAGCATAAATGAAATTGACTAATTGTAATATTCAAAGATGATTTTTTTTTTTAAACAAAGGCTGGAGCCGGCACTTCAACCTGAGACTCTCTATAACTCGCTCTCACAACTTCTCAGTGGCTAGGTAGGTTGGGTTGAATCGTTTTCATGAGGGTATGACCCGATCCGATTATTCGGTTCTAAGCTGATTTGTCATATTACGGGTTTGGATCTACCACTTACGATTTCGGGTCATAAATGAGTCAACCACATGTTAATTTCTATTTTAGGTTTAATTGTATTAAGACATAGCATAAATGAAATTGACTAATTGTAATATTCGAAGCTGCGGACTTTTTTAAAGAACAAAGGCTGCAGTCGATCAATACTTGAATCTGGGACTCCCAGTGACTCCAACCATCCATGTTTAAAATGGGGCGAGAAACATGAGATGAGAGAGCTGAGTTATGTTACAAGAGCATGTAGCTAAAAGCCAGCAGATCATTCATGAATTAAAGAATGGTTATTACATATTAGAGGAGGATCTGGATTTAAACGTTCGTTGTTGCGCTAATAATCATGTTCTAAAACTGTAGGAAATTAAGAGTTGGTGTAGTGACAGAAGTTCTAAAACTGCATTAATTAAACCTACATAATTTCTTAATTTCACAATTAGTGTCATCATCTCAAACACAGTACTCAAAAGTCTACAATTGATATTCACAAAGAAAGTCAGGCCAATTTAAGATCCCTTTTCTATTTTGTTTTTTGGTTTTCCACAGTTATTAATTATTGTGTTCTCTATAAAACTGCAATAAATTTTCATCAGATCCAGATCAAGCAATACCATATATATATAGTTTCCGTTTTATTTTCAAAATGAAATTGAGGTCGTAAACTAAAAGTACAAAACAGTAACCAACCAACTTAAATATCAACCAACAGCTTCTTAAATCATATCTCTAATCATAACGACTGTCTTCCCATCCTTCATCACTGAAATCCAAGCTCCCGAAATCATTTTTGAAGTAATCATCAGCGAAATCCCAACCTTCGAGTGCTGCTGCAGTAGCTGCAGTAGATGGACCTCCAGCATAATTAGGGTTTGTAGCACCCATTTGAAGTACTGGTGCCTCCTCAGGCTTAGATTGAAACAGAAGTACTCCTTCCCCATTACGTTTAGGTTTTTTCTTCGGCCTCTCCTCATTGATGGGGATACACAGAGACTGCTCGTTATGCTGCACATCAAAAGGAAATTGTCAGTATATATCGAGGTACATTTGAAGAGTTTTAAACAGCAACCAGCAATCAATATCTAGCATATATATAGTTTTTCTCCCTTAGTTTTCTTATAATTACTGTAGCACATTATAATGTCGGAAAGATTGGTATGACTAAAATCTTCTTCAATCATATCTATGATCACCTTACATCCTCCTTCACTGGAATCCAAACTCCCCAAAGCATATGTAGTCATGTCTTCAAAACCGAACCAACCATACTTTGAGGCATCCTCGTCAGAATCCCGAGCCTCCTCGACCTCCTCCAAAGACTTGATTGCTGGTTCTGCTGGAAATGGGGGTGCAACAACAAAAATAGGGTTAGGAGGTGAGGCAGCATAATTTGGGTTCGCAGCTCCTGCAGTTTGAACTAGTACTGGTGCCTCCTCATGATCAGGCTCAGAGATTGAACTTGATCAACTCCTTCCCCATTACGGTTAGATTTCCTCTTCGGCCTCTTCTCATAGATAATACACAGAGAATGCTCATTAAGCTGCACGTTAACATCAGAAGAAAATTATATATAATTAATTACATATCAAGGTACCAACACTTGGAGATCTTGATCAAGATAATTTATTTCTTGATTTATTTAGCACAGAAATGAATTAAAGATGGCAATGTTCATGGCACTTACACCCCGGCGATTGTATGTGTATTCCTTTAAGCCCAAATTTGGCCCTTGTTCAGGGCCTCCATTCCTTCTTGGCCTGTAATCATAGTTGATCTTGTAACCAATGATTTGGTTCCCAACTTCGTTGTAGATCTCCGTTGTTTCTTTTAAATGCCAGGTTCCGTGATCACTTGTGCGGTGTGGATTTGTTCCGTTCAAGTACTCGGGATAAGAATTAACAAACCAGACCTCTGTGCGAACCACTCCCTCTTGTGTAACAACTATAGCCAATATATATACAAGCACGTTAATATTGTGCACAGCCTAAAAGTTCAGTTGAGGTCACTGCATATATACATATATGCTTATGCATCAAACCTGAAGCTGATATAAAGAGATATGAGAATTTAATTTCATGGCAAAACTGTTACTTATGAAATTATATATGCTATGATCATATAGGTAGTTGGAGTTTTGTTAGAGTAATTAATTAGTTAAATCTCTTAAGGTTCATTACTTGATCGGATCTGACGAAAATTTATTGCGGTTTTAGACAAGAATTAGTGACTGTGGAAAACCAAAAACAAAAGGGATCTTAATTTGGCCTGACTTTCTTTGTGAAGATCAATTGCAGACTTTTGAGTACTGTGTTTGAGATCATGACACTACTTGTGAAATTAAGAAATTATGTAGATTTAATGCAGTTTATATTAGAACTTCTGTCACTACAATAACTACACGACAACAATTAATTCCCTACAGTTTTAGTACAACATCAGACGTTTAATTCCAGCTCCTCTTCCAATATGTAATAGCCATTCTTTAATTATGAGTCAAACTAAAAATCATGTAGTAGCTGATACTTTTTAGCAAGGTTTTATGAAATTTCAAACCGGCATTGAGAGAGGTCGAAAATGACCAAATTAAAAATCAGTTTTCTGGTCGATTTCCGGCTGGTTTGGGTGGTCTTTACAACTTAGCTTCCTTTTGCCTTGAAAAAAAATGTCTTACTGGGACGATTCCCGCGAGTTTGCTAGTTATTGCAAATTCTTTTTCCCTGGTGAGATACCGGCAAGTTTGTGTAGATTTTACTCCTTTGAATCATTTATCCATGAGAACAATGATCTCACTGGTGAGATACAGTGGAGACAGCGGCAGCCTAAAAGCAGACTTCCATGACCGTCGTCCACAGTGTCCGCCGCTCGTTCAGGTAGACGACGACGGCCATGGAAGACGAAACTACAGTTTGTGAGAGAGAGAGAGAGAGAGAGAGAGAGAGAGATTACCTGCTTGTAGGAGGGTATTTGGATCTTCCGTGAAGAGGCCGGTGATTCCTCTTCCTTGCCCCCGCAATTCGACCAGAGTCTCATGAAGAGCTTCAATGGTCTCCCGGTCCCTCATCTCCACTGCGCCGCCGCGCGCCCGGCCTCCTATCTAGTTTGTTTATCTTCTCAGACTACTTGCTTGCTTCACTCATTCATGAAGGATATGCTGTCTTCGACTCACATAACGCGAGAACTTCCATATTTAAATTAGCATGAGTGGTGCAATCTTTCTTCCCTCCACTTCTCTGTCCCTCCTGGGTTCGGAGAAAACAAGGATTAATCAGAAAACTGCATTCGCGTGGGATTAGAGGGCCCACTTTTTGTCCACGTAAAGGGGAGGATCTGCCGTGGAGCCGTGCTTCCAGTCAGACCGGGCAGCATATGACTGTAGCCGCAAAAGAAATTTTACATTTGTTTATGAGGTCCCTTTCCAGTGACTTCGAGCCAGTTTGTTTCGTTGCAAAACGTCGTAAGTCGTAAGTCGTAAAATGAGAATGGAAAAAATGAACTGTAGCAGAGAAAATATATTGAGTTTTACGGTGTTTGGTTGATAAAGTGAAGTGTAAATGGAAAAGTATATTGCGTTTTACGGTGTTTGGTTGATAAAGTGAAAGTGTAAATGGTAAAGTATATTGTATTTTACGGTGTTTGGTTGGTAATGTAAAAATGTAAGTGAAAAAATTGACCACAAAATTAACTGTAGCAGTGATTTAAATATTATAAATACTATTAAATTAAATCTACTATTGCAAATTAAATTGTATTAATAAATTTGAGATAAAAAATTAATAATCTTAATATTTTATTTATAACAATAATATTAATAAAATATTAGTATAAATAGTAAAATATTACTAAAATATTAACTAAATAAATAATATAAAATTTTAAGAAAATCTAAAGAACATTAATAAAATTTTAAGAATACTAATAAAATATAAATATTAAAAAATCTTACAACAATAATAAAATATAGTTATAATATTATAATATTAAAAATACTTGAAAATTATTATAATATAAATTTTATTATAATATTATTGTAATATTATAGAAATATAAAATTAACAAAGTAAAATATAATTATAATTTAATAATAAATTATCATTATAGTATTATTATACTGAATTATTATTACAATATTAACATAATAAAATATTAATATAATAATACAATATATTATGATATTAATAAAGTAATTTTTATATTAAAAATAAATAAGTAAATATATAGTAATTTTATATTAAAGTATAATATTGTTATATTAATAAAATATTAACTCTAAATAAAATAATAAAAAAATGGAATAAGTATTAATAAAATAATAAAGTATTAAATAAAATATTAAATTAAAATAGTAAAATTTTAAATATTAAAACAATATTTAAAAAATAAAAATTAAAGATTAAAATATAAAATAATTAAATAATTAAATAAGAAATTGAACACTATTTAAAATATTAAATATTTAATAATATTAAATTATATATTGATTATCAAGTAACTGTTTTGAACTGTAAGTGTACTACAAGTGAGAGTTACATCACCACAAAATTAACTGTAGCAACTGCAAGTGGGAAAATATGAGTGTAAAAGTGAGATTTACATAACCACAAATTTAACTGTAGCAACTGCAAGTGGGAAAAGAAGAGTTGCATTTTGCAACTTGTTTTTCAGCGAAACAAATAACGAAAAATGGAAAAGAAGTTTTACAACTTGCGTTTTGCGGCGTTTTGCGGCGAAACAAACACGCCCGAACTGTTACCAAAAGCGTCATGGTGGCATTTGGTTTCCTGGTTTCTGATGCTAGTATTGTGTTGGACACGGAAGTCGTTTTGTTTATTACCGATGTGATGCTAGTCTATGAGGGAGAAATAAATCTAATAGTGTGGTGGGTTGGAGCTTGTGCTAATTCATTCGGCAGCTGACACTGTGTGTTGGGCTTCACTGAATGCGTCGGCAGCTGACGTTGTGTGTTGGGCTTCACTGAATTCTTGGGCGTGTTTGTTTCGCCGCAAAACGTCACAAAACGCAAGTCGTAAAACTTCTTTTCCATTTTCCGTTGTTTGTTTCGCTAAAAAATAAGTTGCAAAATGCAACTCTTCTTTTCCCACTTGCAGTTGCTACAGTTAAATTTGTGGTCATGTAAATCTCATTTTTACACTCATATTTTCCCACTTGCAGTTGCTACAGTTAATTTTGTGGTCATGTAACTCTCACTTGTAATACACTTACAGTTTAAAACAGTTACTTGATAATCAATATATAATTTAATATTATTAAATATTTAATATTTTAAATAGTGTTCAATTTCTTATTTAATTATTTAAATATTTTATATTTTTAATCTTTAATTTTTTTATTGTTTTTAATATTGTTTTAATATTTAATATTTTACAATTTTAATTTAATATTTTTATTTAATATTTTATTTAATACTTTATTATTTTATTAATACTTATTCCATTTTTTATTATTTTATTTAGAGTTAATATTTTATTAATATAATAATATTATACTTTAATATAAATTACTATATATTTAATTATTTATTTTTTAATATAAAAATTACTTTATTAATATTTTAATATATTTTATTATTATATTAATATTTTATTATGTTAATATTGTAATAATAATTCAGTATAATAATACTATAATGATAATTTATTAGTAAATTATAATTATATTTTACTTTGTTAATTTTATATTTCTATAATATTACAATAATATTATAATAAAATTTATATTATAATAATTTTCAAGTATTTTTAATATTATAATATTATAACTATATTTTATTATTGTTGTAAGATTTTTTTAATATTTATATTTTATTAGTATTCTTAAAATTTTATTAATGTTCTTTAGATTTTCTTAAAATTTTATATTATTTATTTAGTTAATATTTTAGTAATATTTTACTATTTATACTAATATTTTATTAATATTATTGTTATAAATAAAATATTAAGATTATTAATTTTTTATCTCAAATTTATTAATACAATTTAATTTGCAATCGTAGATTTAATTTAATAGTATTTATAATATTTAAATCACTGCTACAGTTAATTTTGTGGTCAATTTTTCCACTTACACTTTTACATTACCAACCAAACACCGTAAAACACAATATACTTTACCATTTACACTTTCACTTTATCAGCCAAACACCGTAAAACACAATATACTTTTCCATTTACACTTCACTTTATCAACCAAACACCGTAAAACACAATATATTTTCTCTGCTACAGTTCATTTTTTCCATTCTCATTTTACGGCTTACGACTTGCGACGTTTTGCAACGAAATAAACAGGCCCTACCCCTCGTTGGAGAACACCGGACGTCTTTGGGTCCAGTTCTCCAAAATTGATTTGATTTGATAATCCCGAGAATTGATGTGATATCTCCTTCTTTCACGTGCCTCTTGTACAGTCGCATTTCATCATTAAGTATCTATATAATTTAGTTTATGGAAGTTATTGCCTCTTGTTTCACTTTTCTGGAATAGTCACTGGGCATTATTGGTGGGTGGCGACCTGGGCAGGATAAGAATTAACAAATCAGACACCTCTTTGCTAACCACTCCCTCTTGTGTAGCAACTATAGCCAATATGTATATATACACACACATTATTACTGTGCACACACCAAAAGTTCAGGTGAGGTCACTGCATATGTACAAATATGCTTGTGCGTCAAACCTGAAGCTGACATAAACAGATTTGAGGATGTAATTTCATGGCAAAACTATTAGTAGCTAGGTGTGTAGATTATTGAAGACAACGGCTTAATGCAATTTTAGGTTAAGACATCAGCGAGATGTTAAACTTTAGTTTGCAGAAGATCAGAAAGAAAGAGAAGAGGACCTCTCCACACCACCACTAGTTTTGCGCTACTTCACCAACGTTGTTACCTCCACTACTATGCAGTACTATCATTCTCTCACCGCCAACGGTTAGTTTTGAGAAAATATATTTAAAAATGTCACTTTTCTGATAACTATATACTTTAAATTACAAAGGATGATAGTTAATACCTAAAAAATTTAGATTATATATACTAAACATAATAATACAATGTTTTGGATATATCTGAGAACTAAATTCTCAGGAGATGAGAATGAAGCATTCAATGTACCAAACACATATCAACTTAGAAAAAAAAAATCAAAGCAGATATAATAATGTCAAACTACCATGAAAGCCAACCACAAAATCCAAAGTACTTAAATAATTTTTATATTTGAGGAGGCCCCACAAATCTTTCCTTGAATGTGTAAGTGCAGAAGATTCTTAGCGACGGAAACAGTACAAGTGTCACATCTCACATTTGGCACACGAAATTTGACTTAATGCACATTAAAAGCGCACAGCGCTACACGGACGAGGGTGTTAAAGGACTTGAGTTATCAGTAAAAGTTAATTAGCAGCCATGTAATCGTTGTTGGGCAGTAGATGTGGCTAAAGAACAATATTAAAATTAAAATTATGTAATAATAGCTATGTATTCAGACATTTTCCTCATCAATAATATACACAAATCAGTTTCTGCAACTGATTTAACAGAAGTGAAAAAAGTGAAAATATTAAACTCTTCGTAGACAGGTAGATAATCACCCGACACATTTAACCCATGTCGGCCAACCGAGAATCCGTCGGGCATCTCAGCCAGGCCCTGCCCCCTCGTTGGAGCCCGTGAATCTGAGGCAGAGGCCGCAACAATCTTTTCGATTCATGTGAGTTGGACGCAGTCGTGCAACAGCTCAACAGGCACCAGTGGCGGACCCAGTGGTGGGCTGGGCCGGGTATAGCCCGGTCTATTTTTTTTAAATATTGTCTTAAATTCATTTTTATTTTTGTTCTTTTTCAGATATTGTGTTAGAACCCCTTCTATTTTGGTTTTCTTTTAGTAAATTTATTACTAATTTCACTTCTGATTTAGTGGAAAATACTGTTTTATTCTTTTGGGTAATGCATATAATTCATAAGTATATGTTAAAAAAAATTACAACCCACCCTAAAATTTATATCTGGTTCCACCCCTGACAGGCATGCTGCGTGCTGCAGGGAAGGGTATGGTGATTTATTCGGAATTGAAGAATATAGCTGGTTTGCAGAAGAATAGTACCAAGAAACAAAAGATGATAGCCAGAGATCACAACGCAGTAAAAACGTATGCTAGCAGTGGCGGTGGATTGACGCCGAACTTGTCGAAGGTCAAGGGAGTCATTCTTGGATCAAAGAGATGAACAAATTTGTACATGCTTTCAGTAGGCCATATTTATATAGCATATACGCATAATCTTTCTGCAGAATTTGAAGACCTCTGTATGCGTTTGTACTTATTAATTGCATCAAATACCAGGCTCGAATTCAGTTGGATACATTTGTATTTGATTGTACCCTTCTACACTGCACAGATTGCAAGAAAAGAACATGCAGAGAGTGGAAGCAAATCTCACAAAATACAGTATACGGTCCATGATACAAACATATTTCAATCCTCTCCTTTGGTACACTATGATACAAAACCGACTAGACTATTAAAAGCATCTAAATATACAAACTATTTACAAAAAGTTGGCAATCACCTGTGATACAAAACATTAAGAAAGACATGACGAGAGAGAACAAAGTAGATGTCGATAAAATCGCAGACGAGCAACACCACTGGTATCTCAATATGCGATGCAGACAGAACTTCCAAGCTCACAGTGCCCAGCTTCACCAGATTGTAGTTACAAATACATGTCGGTGTGTATAAAAGGAGAGCCTAGGAGAGCTTGAGTGCCATTTCCTGAAGCAGAGCTCGCCTCTGAGAGGCGGTAATTATGCGATCGGTTTCTGCATTTTCAAGTACATCTGTGATTATGGCAACAGCGTGACCCAAAGGCTCCTCCGCTGCTATCTTCAACATGAACGCCTACAAAATAATCAACAAGACAAAAAAACACCACCTAAATTACCCTGAACTCAAAAGCAGGGGTTCGGAGAGAGGGAACTGGAACCTGGCCATGATGAGATATTAATAGAGTGCAAGGTTTCTGAGACCAAGGCTCTCCATCCACTTGGACAGGAAATGGAGCAAGTAGATGAATCTTGATAGATTACCCTTGAGCCAACCTCTGAGCTCGAGAAAGCCCAACCTAGAACCCAAGAAAAGGTCATCAAACCAAGTTTTAGTATGTACTACCAGAGAACGATTCAATAAATTTAATGAAATCCATCCATAGGATCTCAAATATCAAAAGTTGAGTTACAGTTGCTTCTACAGTTGGCAATATCTGAAAACCGTGGAGGACTACCTGAAGCTTCCCCGGATGCCAGGTTCCATTGATGCTAACAACCTCCAGCACTTTGTCATGTATGGACTGCGGATCAAAATTGTCGTACTTCTCATCCTCATTTTGCCATAGATCAACCCCTCCCATGTAGCTTCCAACGTTGGCAACAAACAAGCACACCTTCAGCATCCTGTGAAAGTTTAAAACTTAATTGAGTGCATAATGGGAACCCAACAAGTAGTGTCCACAAGGAATCAACAATAAGCAGACTTTGCCCCATCAACACGGGACTATGGCTCAAGAAATATTCTGCACTGCTGTTCCTCGAGGTTACATGAATGGATTATTAAAAATTTTACAGAATGGTGATTGACATCTCAGCCAACCTGATCATCAGGAAAACAAGTAAACTTGGATCCCAAATTCAACCTCTTTATAGTTTAGATTTGGATATAGTGAAATTCAGACCTGACAAGTAACTGGCTATTCAGATAATACATAATAAATTATTCCAAATTGTGATATATATCTCATACATTAATACACAATCTCAGTAAACACAGTAACAAGATGGACTCCAATAACAGCCTTTATTCCATAATAATAATAATTTCTTAATAATAATAATAACAACAACAATAACAACAACAATAAGAAGAACAAGAAGAACAAGAAGATCTGGACTGACTAAATCGAATTCTAGATCCGATCCTTGACATACTAATGAAGACGGTTTCCATTACATAAAAAGACCACAACCAGCGTTGGTTTGAAAATGTGAAGCTTCTTGTACAAGACCAAATAATTTTGGTATATATATACATGTTCCTATTCTTGTATGTAGAACTTAATATAAATATCAGTGGGTGGGGGTGGGGTGGAAACTAAAAAGAAAAGGTTAGAAGATCTGGGATGGACTATTCATTTCACTTTATTATGTACTATTGAGTGCGGAGGTAATAAGAAGGAACAAGGACGCATAACTCTGAACCTAAATCAATTCGGCATTCCTATTCCATTTGGTTTCACGAGTTCTTTGGACCTGATCTGAATCCCTTCATAACCACAAGTCCACTCTAGCAAAGGAGGGATTTTTCATGGAACCTTAAAAATTATAGTCAATAGACTAACCTAATGGCCATAAAATTAAATGTCTTGTTGTAGGGAATTAAAGTTAGGGACACCATTGAAGGTGCTTGCCTTCATGATTCAGCATTTGGTAGGTGGTTTAAGAAAGGGAAACAACATACCCATACTGTGGTCTTAGCATGTGCATTCTCTTGGAAAGTAAACGAACTCCTGCAACCTATTACCTATTTATCAGAAATAACCAGAGATGGATCTGGAAACTTGACAGACAAACTTAAATTGATGAACGGGTGCTTGCTACGACAAACTAGCCTTGAACCAATAGCAATAAAAAGAACAGAAAGAGAGATTGTGACATAACTAACATTAAAGAATCAATTACAACTTTTCCTAAATTCAAACAAAAGGGCCTAATACCATAAAGACTCACCTAGAGAACTTCTATATCAACAGATTCAACACCATCAACTTCCAGTCTAACTTGCCATGGGAAGTCTGCAAACGTCCTGTCCATGAAGCCTTTTGTTCCTTCACTAGCATATAGCACTTTATTAAAAAAACTGCATAGGCAATACCAGCTACTAGCTCAGGATATGAAACCCAAAGCCGGAGGGAAATGTAACATCTAAAACCCAGCTCTCTCTCTCTCTCTCTCTCTCTCTCTCTCTCTCTCTCTCTCTCTCTATGCGCGCGCGCGTGTGAGAGAGAGTATAATGGAACTGCAGATATCCATGATAAGGTGATTAAGAAACTGGTGTAGACATCCAGCCATGGTCTTGGTACGTTTACTAGTGATGAAGAAGACATGTCACATCCATGGTTCACAGTCGCCGTCTCGGCCGCCGACTCGGCGGGTACTGAGACGGATCGGTCTCGGTGACTCGGATCAGTATCGGACGAGACACGCAAAACACTACATAGAAAGCTAAAAAAATTCTGAAAGTATCACGACAAATCTTAAAAAAATATAGACATCCACATTCATGTATCACATGTCCAAAATATATCACCTAGCACACTAAACATAAAGCGAAAGTATAAATACACGCGTCGTCGGTAGAAGCATATCAAAATACATGCACAATATAGTAAATTACACAAACTACATTCATAAATACATGCTAATGTAGTTATTTCCACATTGAATTGCGATGAGGCACAAAAATATCATCATAATGCCGAGTCGACCGAGTCAACTCCGATTCTCGGCCTAGTCGGTCTCCTCTGAGTTGAGTCGACCGACTCGTGACTCGGACTCGTTTCGGAGCGAGCCGAGACGGATACGACTCGGCCGACTCGTCTCCGACTCGGCCGAGTCTTTGAACCGTGGTCACATCCCTGTGGTTCGTGTAGTCTATGAGTGTTGTGTAGTCTTTTATTGTATTTGGATTTTGACTTTGTTGCTTTTTTACTTTATTTATTTTTGTTAGCCTGTATTTAGTCCCACATCGGATGGGAATTGGTTTTTCTATTTTGTAAAGCCTATTTAAAGACTCTTCTATTATTAAATAAATGAATGTTGAAATTTTCCTCAAAGAATTATGAGTAATTGATCCTCTCAAATTTCTATATTAGGAGTGTGAAGTCTAGAGAAGCCCTAATTAGGAGTGTGAAATCCTAATTAGCCTATCTTTTTCCCTTTTAAAGCAAAACCCTAACCCTAATTTCTTTCCTCCACCTGCACCCACCCTCTTTCCTCCTCTCCCCTGCTACCGCCGACTGCACAGCTACAGCCCCCGACAGCCCACCTCCTCCCCTCTGGCTGCCGCTACCTTCCTTCACTCCCCTCCCTGTCGCTGCCCTCTTCTTCTCCCTCTTCCTGCTATCGCCTCCCCTCCTCTTCTTTACAGCTCCCACCAGCCACTTGCACCTTTACAGCCGCCACAAGCCACCTACACCCTTACAACCGCCACCCACATCCCCTCCTCCCCTTGGTCATCCTTCTCCCCTTTCTTTGATTGACGTACTCCTTCATCTTCTTGTTGCCACAACTCTTCACGTCCCCCTCCTCCAATTTTCTTCGATCTATCACACAAACCCGCAAAACCCTAGAGTTGATTGATTGAGATAAATACTTGGCTGATCTGGATTTAGACCACAGCCTCACTGAAGACAATGAAGGCTTCTTGAGCATTGATTCCTTTTTCTTAGAGTTCCAGTTCAACCCCGAGGATACTGTCGAGGAGTACGTGAACCGGATTGCGCCCGTGATTACTGTAGATGTGGAGCTTTGTTTAGGAGTTCACCAGTTGCAAGATAGGCTTCACCCAGAGACGCCCGTGCACGTCAACCTGCAGGCCCTTCAACTCCTCGCACCGCCCTCGTAGAACAAGGACACTGAGATCAAACGTGATCCTCAGTAAGTGAGTTTCTTAAACACGAACAATTACTGAAGAGTCTTGATTACTACATCTAAAATTTTATCGTTGTCCACATATACTTGTGAGATTGTGCATATGTGCTACCTTTAATTCAATAGTGTTAATATTGATTGTAGAACTTTGCATGCATGACATATATCATATCCTAATTTGTTTAGGACTGAAATTGATTAGCATGCGCTTCCTTCTTTATTAAAATCCATCTACGTGTGTTATTAGTTTAAATCTTTCCCACCCGACGATCGTATCACCAGACATGTTTCACATCAGAAACATGAATCTAGAGTTACTTGGATTAAGTCTATAATGAATAAAAGATAAACCAAAAAAAAAAACAGAAAACATGTGGTGGAAAATTAAATTCCAAATTTGGAAAACATATATGAATCATGTCAACAAAATCTGTTAACCAACTACACAGAAAAAGTTGCTCAAGTTACAAGACTTTGAGGCTACATAATCAACGCCATAACAAAGCATTGTCCATACTTGGACATGTGCTAGACACCCGACATTTGTGTGGACCAAGATTCTAAATATCGGATATCAGGATCGTATCGAATGAGAGTTTTTCATATCGGATATCGGATATCAAAGGAGATATCGGGGATACGCGCACATATCATGCGTTCATATCGGACACTATATATAATAAAATATTGATAATTAAAAGTTGGTTTAATGTCATAAATATCATCTACCTAATAAAAATGATGTAATATGCATGCAAAGACAATAAAAAATAATGTACATTTGCATGCAGTCGTGCAATAAATAAGTTATTTCATATCGGGCGATATATCGGCCGATTTATCGCCGATATCAGGTGATTTATCGGCCGATATTTCAAATATCGGTCGTTTTTTGCTGCAAACGATATGGCGAATGATTTTCCCATATCGTATCGGTAGTAAACAAAAAAAGGAGATATCGGACAATATCTCAGCCGACTCAGCTGATATTTAAAACAGGGGTATGGACACTCCTCAAACATGTTATTAACTCATGAAATATTTTTCATTTCTGACACATTCTCAAACACTTCTATCATAATACTTCCACAGTAAGATGTGTGTATTTACTTCCAATGACATATTATTAAAGATTATACTTTAGGGAAATGTAAGTTAAAGCAGTGAAAATAAACTTACAATAAGTTTAGGATATGTTTTGACATAGAAGTGAGACAAATAAAGTTGTTGTGTAATAAAGTTGAACAGTCAGGACTTACTCTAGATACAAAGTCAAAAAACATATGATAGCATATGGAAACATCATACCTTACCCTATTATTACATAACTGAGTATGTATGTTTGCATGCGCATGTTGGCTCTGAAGCATGGACACGCCCAAATCAGGGGCGTGTCTGTGTCGGACACGTGCCCAACACGTGCCGAACACGTTTCAGACATGTTTGACCATCCGACACGAGTCAACAAGTTTGACTCGTCGGACATGGTCAACCAGCTCTTGGACACGTCTTGGACATGGTGAAATCATATCTTGGACACGGCACGGGTTTAATGGGTCGGGTTTAATGGGTCGTGGGTTTATTGGGTCGGATAATTGATTTAGATTTGTCTAGGATTTTGATATGATAATGAAGAAGTCATAGGACTAACTTCAACTTCATCTTGAAAGATGATGCCAATTGTAATTTTGTTTTGAGCTTGTGATGTTAAGTTGTTAACTTGGTTAATAACTTGTGAACTTATGATCATCGGTTGTAATTTTGTTATAAACTTATGATATTTTATAATTTGTGCACGTGTTGATTGATATTTAGTTTGTTGTTCACTTGATTGAGATTTTATAAATTTGATTATATATAATAATAAAAATAATAATAATAAAATATTTCTTGTCGTGTCCCCGTATTTTTTTTTGCCGTGTCCCGTGTCCGTGTCGGACACGACACCTGTGTCCGTGTCCGTGCTTCATAGCATGTTGGCATGCGTGCCTATTTTTATGTGCATAGTACCTTCCCTCTTTGTGTCCGTGTCCCCTGTCCATGCTTCCTAGCTTTCAAGCGAGATTCTCTGCATTCTACTCTAGAGGAAACTTGGATAATCCGAAGAGTCAGAAGAACAATTAAGATACAGACAGCCGTGTAGCCAACATCTAAATCTTCATATGTCCTGGTATCATACTGTATATCGCAGCTGCACTATTCTGCCTAGAGTGCAGGTGCAGGCATCTTTGAAGATCTCAGATGGAAACTTGGATCATGAGAGCTCCACAGACGCGTCTTATGCTTGAATATTCAGACGATCATATATAGAGGGAGGAGCTAACCAGAGTCCCAGACTACAGAACACCTCAGTTCGTTATCAGATTTAAAACCCTTACTGAAATGACCCTCTTAACTATAAATATCAAAACTTTCATTTAAGGTCAAAAGGGAATATAAAGCAGAATAAGATGGCACAGGCCACAGGTCCAAGCTATTGACGCATGTGTTTCTCAGCAATATTCTATTTCAAGACACAATGACGCTCTTATAAATGACATAGCACCTCTAATTATGGATGTGAAGAGATTGAACAACACTATTATACAGAAAGTAAGTTTTTCAAGTTGTTATAGAAAGAGAATGAGCAACACACAAAATGGAAAAAAAAAACATCTGCTCACGCATTATAGAAAGAGGTCAAAAATCAGACACAAATTCAGGTCACACCATAATGTATTAGTACGAAATAAAACAAATGTGTTAAGTGTCTTAAAAGCTTCAAAGTTGCACTGACCATTAGTAGAGAAGAAATCTAACCTCCATCAGTAAGTCCTAGGGGTTTAAATTGAAACCCAATTCTGGACCAAATGATATTCATACAAAAAATCGTATAAGTAAATTAGAGTAGATACTTTTGACATTTAAGGTAAACATTTAAGTACAGAATTATCACAGGAAGAACACTAGTTGCATATGTTTATGAATGTCATTAACCCAATATTCTTTGTTCCGTTTTTTAATGTATTGTGTATAAAAATACAGGCCCATTTTAGCCATTGATTACTAAATCGAAAGCATGTAAATAATATACGAAGAACCTCGCGATATTATCTTTATAAACCTGTGGCGTTGAAGTTAAGATGAGCACAGAAAATATCTCCAAACCTGGTTGTAGAACTTCGCGATATTATCTTATAAACCTGTGGTGTTGAAGTTAAGATGAGCACAGAAAATATCTCCAAACCTGGTTGTAGAACATATCTGGATTTTCTTCACGTAGATTATGAATATCAAGAGCAACCTTAGCATCACAACCAATCCCTGTTAACATAACAAAGTAAGATTATTTCCAGTATGTCGCTGGAACTGCAGAAGTTAGTCACTTACCAAGATAATTGTTCATGAACTTTTGAGGGTGGACAATATTGGCTTGAATATCTTCTATGTTTATTTTCCACCTATCAAGAATGGTGACCGCAGCATGCTCAATGTGGTGCAGAACTGTGCACAAACCTCCGTCTCTCGACAGTCGACAGCACCAAGACCCCCTCCCCATGACAAAACTCTTGAAAGATCATTACCTGTACCAGCTGGAAGAATCACAACTGGTGGAGGGATCTCATAATCGAGCTTGTCTATGGCATCAAGAACCCAACCGACTGTGCCATCTCCACCACACACAAGGACTCGGAAGTGAGGCACTTTCCTGAACAAATACAACCCTGCCTCTGGTCGCTGCACTGAACTCAATTCACAGACCAGAAATACATATCAACCAGGTAACTCAGATATGCCACATAAGTTCAAATGTGTGAATGTGCAATTGAAACTTTTAATAATCAACTTATTACGTAACTGTCAAGAAGTTTGCTAGGTCACCTTGTTTTCTTCAAAGATGGTTTAATTTTGGAAAAGTAGGTTTGAGAACAAATATAAGAAAAACTACTTACCTTCAATTAGATGAGGCTTTTAAAATTTGAAAATATGCAGCAAACATGTGGAAATTAATTTCCAATACCTAACCTCTGCAACTAAACTAGATTGGTGGGAAGAGAAACTAATATTTTCTTGTAAAGCGAACAAGAAAACAACCAATATATACATCGAATAAGGGGAGACACAATGAACAAATGCTCGTGTCAAATTCAATAAAAGCACCTGCCACAAGAGTAGAAAGATCAAGATCCAATTAATGTATATGAAATCTCTTTAAGATGAAATGGAAGCTTCATAGTACTTTAGCATTAGCTTGGTATGCAAGGGAAAATGAATGAGAAACACAAAAACTAATTTGCAGCTTTCAAGTACATAAGCAAAGCTTTGAACGAAAAAAGTCGCCAGTGCCTTAAGGACGAATACTGAACTGTATCGGATTTAGAAGCATGTGCGACTTCTGCTTCAGAGTGCTCCACTTCTTTTGTTAATAAAAACAAGAAGTGGTCTGGAATCAGGAGGCAAATCAATTAATTCATATTTCTGTTTAATTCGTAATGTCTGAGAATCAGCCCTTTGATTGAATGATTCGCATCTTCTTGGACCTGACACATTCTCACCCTTGACAACTTTCACTGCTTTGTATTATGTTCACAGAACCGGTTGTTCCGTTCAAATGTTCGCCATTACCATGAGAATGTTTGGGTATATGATGAGTATCTGCTGTGCTCTCAGTGGATGAGTCAACAGTATTGCCGCTATTAGCAGAATCTGCAGGAATGTCAACACCATGTTTAAACTTTTACTCTGACTCAGTGACTCCTTATACGTCCCCCTACAGTAGACGCTAATTCATTTGCACCATGAGTTATGGAGCTCAGGATCCCACCCATCTCAGTTCCACTGATGTCCTTCACAGAGAGAGGTGATAGAACAAGCCGTTTTAACTGCCCAGGTCACATATATCACCCGTCTCTTTAGCCATGCTTGCATGACAATCATCATGTACCAGTCTTTGACACCACAGACAAAACCAATTTGGAGGACCACCAAGAAAAGATGAATTGCATGGCTCTTCACAGTAGCTACACTACAAGGACTTTCTTCAGATAGATCTGTTATTTCTCTCGACTGTACGGCCCACTGATGAACGACATCTTTATAACCAACCATAGAGACACATTTACAATCCTTATTGGCATTAGGAGAGCAGGACAAGTGGGCAGCCGCACCACAGTCATCCCATCTGTGAACGATGAAATCCGAAGCAATCATCTGGCCCAGATGCTGAGGTGATGAGACAGACTCTAAGCAGACACAGCAGTTTAAACCCTTTGCACGAGATCCGGATTCAGTAATCCAGACACGCGCGGCAGCTGGTGCCTTATGCCTTGTTTTCCTCTTTTTCTTTGTCCTTGATATAGTTTTCATCTAGCTTAGATTAATATCATGCCTCCATTGAAAGATATAGTAGAGAAATGTCAATATCCCAATAAAGGTAACCATAAGACCAGCAAGAACGAAAGGCCCAGATTCTGTCATTTTGGACAAACTATTGCGCCACTTGGAGACCAACGCCCTGAAGATATCCTCATACCACTCCATTCTTTAGACTATTCCGTAGCATTCCAAAGTTCCTATATGACCAAAAAGTCAATCCTTCTTTCGGAATGACAGAAAAGTTGCAAGTTAGACGAAATATTCAGAGAAGAGGCAACACAAGTTCACGTAAAACTGTTTAGCATACTGGTTGCGGGATTTGAATTATAAGTATAGATTCGGCATCATATTTGATCCGACGCTAACAGCTAGAATCAAAAAAACACCTTAATCCTAACTTAAAACTCTGGGACTCCATATCCATCTAACAAGCCTCGTAGGCAGTGAAGTTGAACATGGTGTCATGAGTATTCAACTTGCAATGCTCACCTTCTCCTAATTCTTACATTGTTGACATTTTACAACATTCAAAAGAGAACAGGGAACCCCACTAATTTTACAAGATGGCTTAGTAACTTAGCATCTGTTAACTTTTTAAGGTCAAGGTTTTTATATTTTTTTTATAAAAAAAACAAATTTAGCCTTATCGCCAGCAAAATTTAAACCCAGTATCATGAGTACTCAATCCATGATCATCTTTTCCTAATTCTTCTGTCGACGACAAAAAATTTAAAATATTCAAATGAAAACATTGATGGCTTCATAACTTAGCATCTTTAAACTTATTAAGGACAAGATTATATTTTCCAAACTAAACGAACTCATTTAGGCGAATATTTTTCCCTCCCAACACTTATTACTTAATACTGCTCAACATGCACAATCTTTTAAATAACAAGAGTGAAAGCAAATGTTATGGATCTATTTTCATGCAGCAATTACCCAAATGACAACTCTTATAAAATTAACAGATCCCATCAACAGTTATGCAATAAACATCTAAGATAAATCTTTAAAAAAAAATTGAAAAAGCATATGCTTGTTCTTATCAGTTAAAAAGCAGTTTTTGTTCGTTGTCAACAATCAATATCAAAACTCCCCATCTACACAAAACAAGCAAAATGTGAAACTTTACCTAAAATCCTATAGAATCCTGTAGCTATCCAGCTCTACCCATCACCAATTTCATTCAAAATTTACAACCATTGAATCAAAAATCCACAAATGAATCAAAAAAACATCAAAAAGAAAAAGAAAAAAAAAAAGAATCTTTGGGCATTAAAAGAGCAAAGAGCTCGATCATCTTACAGAATCTGCGTCCCAAAATGCAATCGCGAATTCAGAAGACATGGAGTCAAATTGCGATACCCCCATATCAATTTCAACGACAAATTCCTCAAAATCCTAAAACCCACGACCCATTTCCCCTCTTTTATGATCTTTTTTTTCTCTTGAATAAACTTTAATTTTAATTGCGATGACTAACCTTTTTGAAAACACCATGAGGAACCGCACGGCACCGCGATTAAGCTGTTCCCGCGGGGCATTTTACCTCCAAGCTCGTCACGGCCACTGATTGAAAATTGACGGTTAGGATTGTTTTATGGTCCGTTGATCCAACGGCCGAGAGAACGACAAGAAGCCGCGGAATCTGATGATGGTTCCGACCAGTGGACAGGTGTCGCTGTCCGTAATGAAATTCTGGATCCGCAGTGCGGTAAATTGCTCCTCATGATGGTGTAAGTTAAAATACTCCTTCAATGAGAAGGAAGGATATCGGGGGGGCTAAGATTTTGAATTTGTCTTTTGCGCCGGCTGAGAATAGGAGACTGATAAAGTTAAAATACTCACTGTCGGAAAATGCGCCGCATGTGCACGTGGGTGTTTTTGAGTATTTTTATTAGATTGTTGAGTTACTTTTCGTGAAGAAAATTTAGAAGGTAACTATACACTGATCAAATGTCCGAGTGAAAGATGTTCTTGTTATTAAATCGAAACTTAGGATTATCGACAAAATGCGAATATTGCTACACATATGAATTTTGGAATCTACCAGCTTTCACAACCTAAATCAAACCTGTATCTAATTGATATGTAACATTTTTGTGCGATCGAAAATCAGTGATAAAATAACTAAATCACGTTTTACCAACAAGATATGATCGTTTGGTAGGAAAAAATAAAAAACAATTAATCTAGCAAATTATTTGATCAAAGTAGCATGCGTAGATCGATCAATTTCAAAGTAAGAATAAACTATCGATGTTACTTAAGTTATGTAGGCAAGAGATTTTACGATCAATATTAGAGTAATGAACTATGGGTAGCAGATACACACAATCTCACTTATTTGTGGACAGTAGTAAAATCAATAAAAACTCAGATATCAAATATCAAACTCTAAAGTAACTGATCTGGATAAAAAAAACTCACCTATTAAGGATCATGTCAACCTTAGTATCCTGCTGATGCCTACTGGACGAGTAGCTCTGTTTTTCACGATTCCAACGCTTCAAAAATCGCTCGAATAGGACTCCAGATAGCTGATAAATGGCCCGAAAACCAAATCCAATGCTTAACGGGTCTGTTCTGCTATTAGCTGGTTTGAACTGTAGCTAGCGGGTTTGAACCTGTTGTCGGGTCGAATCCGTATGTACACGGTGATGGATTCAGATATGCACATTAGCAGATCCGGGTTTGGATCTTGAGTGGAGCCGGGCTTGAGATGCTCACGGATCGGGTGGTGCTAGCGGATCGGTTGGGTCTAAACCCGAATTGGGATCCAATCGACAACAACAATTGAAGAAGTGAGGCAAGTGGATGGGTGGCAATCGACGACGTTGAGGAGCATAAAGTCAGCGGCAATCGGCAAGGAGGAGGAATGGGTGTCGACGGCGAGGGCGGGGTATGGTGGCAGCTGACGAAGTCTGCACATGATTACAAAATGGGGTGAGTTGGCCGAAGGTGCTGTCGGTGATCGAGTCTGCAAACAAAATCGGACAAGATCTTGACGTTGTCGAATCAAGTCGGCATCGGGATCAGGTCGACAATGAGAGCTCATTGATGTTGACGGAGGCGTGCCGAGACAAGGTCGAAGGGGGAGAGAAAGGCGACGTCATGGGTGCAGGCAAGGGGAAGAAGAGGCGACGGTGCTAGCAAGGATAACGGAGGTAGAAAGGAGATGGCGCGAGGGAAGGGTGAGGAGGAGAGGGTGGCTTCTATGGGAGTTGGGGCAGTACACGAGGATTAAGGTTAAGGTTTTGATGGGGAAGAGAGGTGGGAGGTGATGAATAGTGCACAGTGGTGAATTCAGGTGGATTTTGTGAACAATAACTTTTTTCTTTTTTTGGATTTTTAGGGATTTCAGGGAAGAGAGAGTGAGATTTGGGTTTTGGAAGAGGAGAAAGGAATAAGATAAACTAATTAGGTTTCACTCCTAATTAGGACTGGTTAGAATTTCACACTCATAAAGTAGGGTTTCTCTATGATTTCACACTCCTAAGAGAGAATTCAGGAGAATCAAGCTCATTCACAAAGTTGATTTTTTTCATAATAATTCAACACCAATCATTCATTAGTAAAATAGCTTTCAATTAGGCCTTACAATAATTGAACTTTTTCTTACAAGCAACATGAGAGTAAAAACAAGATCAAAATAAACAAAATGAAAAAACATAACTAGATTAAAAAAAATAAAAAATAAAGAGTACAAATTCCAACTAAAATCAGATAGATCATAGCGCCTCCTGCGCTGATAAATATGCCACGGGCGCATCTGGATGTCCACATCGTTAATCATGCATGCATTCATGTCTTTCCATCCTTTATATCTTGCTCCCACCTTATAACCTTTTGAGGCATCATCAATATCACAATATGGGAGCCATGCATATTCATTTCTTAGATACAAAGCACAAGAACAATTAATTCAACATACACGTAGCTTAGGTCAAAGTTTGTGCATGCTTTTCTTACTGATATTAAGAGCAATCTGTTTTATGCATCTCAAGTTTTCAAGTAAATTAATGGAGGATGTTCAACTTAATCAAAGCTGAAAATTGTTGGTGTTAATTTGTGCAGCAAGTCAAGAATTCCTTATAAGCATGCATCTTGTTTTGGTCCTACTTTTGACTAGGGGACTACTTGATTTGATGCAGTTGGAGCTATGGTGTAACTCCAACTCCATGTAGCTTTTATTTCTATAATTAAAACAACATATTATTTGTTTGATTTGGAAAATTACAGTTGCAGCTCCAATTATAAAAATTAGAGAACAATTGTTTGATTTTGTAGACAGTGAGTTGTATTGCAAAGAAATTATTACATTGAAGACTAATATGATATCCTCTTTTAAATTCATTTACCGTGCCTCAATTGTTGTAAATGAAACGATAATTAAATTACACGTAATTCCAACTATAGGAAAGTCTAAAATGCAACTCTAATTACTATAGTGAAATCTATATTCAACTCCAATTATATCAGAACAAACAGTTAAGTTGTTGTTTATTGTTAGTTAATTAAATCCCTGTAGCTTCAACTATCGTCATTCAAATAACCCATTATTTAGCTTCCTTGATCTCTCGTTAGAATACCATTTTGTTGTTTTGGCCTTTGAATTCTGGGTTAAGTAATACCCCACCAGGGGTAACCCTAGGTCAAGTGCAGCTCCCCAGAGTTCTCATGCATTCATCTCCTTCCTCTAAACACTTCTTTTAAGAGGTTAATTGCGGATATACCTCTTGTACTATAAACAATGGAGCAGATAAACCCCCTGAATTCTTTTATTAGAAGACAGACTTCTGCTTTCATTTTTTTTTAAAATTCAAATTAGGTTAATTTTATTTTTTTTTTAATTTCCTAACTACCCTTTAGCAATATTACTCTTTTATATTAATTGCTTCTCTCTCCCCACATGAAATTAACGTAATTTGAATTTTAAAAAAATGAAAACAGAGGGTCTGTCTGCTAATAAAAGAGTCAATGGAGTATATCTACTCCAGTGTCTATAATACAAGAGACATTTAACCCTCTTTTAAGTAGCTGACCGTTCGTAGAATATAATTAGTTCAACAATACTCTATATTTTGTGTCAACCATGATTAGTTTCATCATCAGCATTAATTCTGTATTATTATTTTATCTCTCTCGTAAGATTGTGGCAGACATAGTAATATACTGTGAAGATTATTGCGCCTGGTACATAATATAATTGTTGCCAGAGTGAAGAGGATTTCCTTCCCTTTGGGGAAATTAAGTTGAGATGGAGATAAAGGAAAGTTCCTGGTACTATCTGCTGAAAGAGTGCGAGTGAGACAAAAAGGAATGTTCTTTGCACGTACTATTTGTTGTCCCATGCATGCACGTATTATATATATTTGCCTCTCTAACATTAACTATTACTTTTTAATTCCTATATTTTATGACAAAGTCAATAAATAGCTAATCTAATTTATTAGCTACCAAAGTCATGATAGATTTTAACTTAGTACTTATCTGAATTAATGTTTCACAAAAAATAATTATAGTAGTAGTTGATAAAAGAAAAGGAAAGAAAAAAATATTATTAATTTGCACATGATTCTTTGGCTTATATTGAGCTTCACATGTACATAGAGAGTCCAAATTATATGATTTTTTTTTTTCATGATATGGTAATTGAATAGAGCATATATCTTAAATTCTCAATTAATTCGTAGAGGTATATATTCGAGATAAATATAACTCCAAACTGAGTTTTTCTCCTGAGATATACAAATATTTTTTTTTTTGAGAACAATTGGACACCTTAACATGTCTTTTACTGTGCAATTAAACAATCTTATTTTACATTATTTTATGTTTATATTCTTTTGTGCATGCTTAATAATCTGTCAGCACAGGGTTTATGCAGATGTAGGAGTATTTGATAAGAAAACTAGTCACCAGAAATTAGTAGTTGACAAAAGTATCAAAAAGTGAGTTTTATGAGTAAATTTTCAATAGCAGTTGAATTAAATAATTAATTACTGTAATTTCTGTAGCACTCCGTTCCCGGGATACGTACCCAGATATGTGTCCCGATTTTTTTGACCGTATTATTTCAATTTTCTTCTAGTATTTGTTTTTGGGTTGCGATTGCTTATATTATTTGGTATCGGATCTGGTTTCTCGGTCTTATAGTCAGCCCTGATCAGGACCGGGAACTCGATACCGGCATACCGCCCGATTTGGCCTTTCTGATAGTCCGATTTGACCGATTTCAGTTTCAAACATTGTTTTTCAATATTTTAGATTTTTCATGATTTTCTATAATTTTTCAGAATTATTTTGCAAAATCTCCAAAATCGGTGTCGGTCGGCATCGCTGACCGATTCCCGGATTTTTAGTTTTCAAATGGAATTGAATTTTCAGAAACAGCTTTCATATTACTTCTTAGAATTTTATTTTCTATCTAAATACATTTTTTGGGATTTTTCTAAATTTATCAAAATTTGACCGATTCTGGTGTCGGCCGGTACCGCTGGAAGATTCCAGGATTTTTAATTTGAAAACTACATTGAATTTCTTGAATCCGATTCCACCGGCATCTTAAAATAATATTTACTATTTTTGAGAATTTTTCGGAACATTTCTGAAACAGTCGAATTTTACCTTATTAAAATAATAATATTATTTACCGTCCTTTACTTTTCTAGCTTTTTCCTTCTCCACTCATCTACTTTGTACTCCTTGAATATTCTATTAATTTAATTATTTAATAAAATATTTATTTATTATTTTTTTCTATTTCTTTTCTTTTCCTTTAATTTTTCCCTTTTCCTTTCTTTTTCTTTCTTTCTTCTTTTCTTTCTTCTCCCTTACGTTTTCCTCCATGCCCTGCACCCCAGCCGCAGCCGCAGCAACAGGGGCATGATGGGCTGCTGCTGCAGCCCATCTCTTCCCCCATACCCACTCCATTACCCCCCATCCCCTTCCATCATTTCCCTTTCCTCCTCCTCTCCATTAAACCCCTTTTCTCCTTCCTTATCATTTTCATCTTCATTTTCAACTCCAACACTTTCAACCAACACCCCCCACTTCACCACCGCCACCTCCACCATCACCACCGCCGCCTCCTAGCCGCCGGCCACCACCTTCCCCACACCCCCTCTCCACTCCACTACCTCCTTTTCATCCAACCATCACTCCACCATCTCCAATTTCAACCAAACCCATTCCCACCACTCCCTCTCCTTCTCCAAAATTCACCACCATCTCTACTAATTTCACCACTCTTACCACCCCATCATCACCTCCTCCTCCTCCTCTAACTCCCCACCACCTCCAACAACCACCACAACCACCTCCTTCAACAACAAACACCAACCACAATATCAAAAACACCAACTCCACCACCTCCCTCCCCCGGGCCCTAGGCCGCGCGCGCGCCCTTCCCCAGCAGGGCCGCCGCCGCCGCCAGGCCGTCGGCGGTGGGCCGGCCGCCGGCCATCCTCCCCCTCTTTTCTTTTTCCTTCTTTCTTCTTTTCTTTCTTTCTTCTTTCTTTCTTTCTTTTATTCTTTCCTTTTTTTTCCTCCTTTCCACTTTTACCCATCCCCTCATTTTCAAATTACATCTCCATATTTTCCAATATACCCTCCTCTCTATTTCCTTATTTTTTCCCCTTTTAAATAAACCCAACAATTACCCTCTTTCTCTCTCTAACAAAAACTCTCTCTCTCCTCTCTCTCCTCTCTCATTCTCTCTCTAATATATATTTATATATATATAATTATATTATATTATATATATGTATGGATTAATAGCTTGCTTGAACGTGTTCGCGGATTTTCCAGATATTTCTCGGTATCTCGTCCCGGTGTTAGGCGAGTACATCTCTTTTGTTGTTTATTACTTTATTACCATCGTTACATGCCTAATAATTATTATCTTACTTTTTAATACTTGTTGACCGTTAGTATAACTCATTAGATCGGTATTATACTGGGTATGCCTAGATCTGCTCCCGCTTCACCCAGCTTCGCATGGCTAATTAATAGACTAAATTATTATTGTTATAAATATAGTTGTGAAGAGTTTGAAATGTTTATTTATACTGTTCTTCTGTATCATGTTACGTGACCAGATGATTACCTGAGATTTGACACATGATATCTGACGCCAGTACTTACCGTGCTATACTTGACACTTGATATATGACACCGGTACTTGTCATGCTATACTTGACACTTGATATATGACACCGGTACTGGCCATGCTATACTTGACACTTGATATCTGACACCGGTACTTGTCATGTTATACTTGACATTTGATATCTGACACCAGTACTTGACATGTTATACTTGACACCTGATACCTGACACTTGATATTTGACACTGGTACTTGACATGTTATCACTTGACCTGATATTGTGACACCTGACCGGATACTATTACACTTGACACCTGTATTACATGACATATTCATGATTATCACTTTTACAGGGACTTGGCATGATTATTATATTGTTACCAGACATTTGGTACTCCTGAACTCCTATACTCCTGAACTCCTGAACCCCTGTACTCCTGAACTCATGTATCCCCTGTATTCATGTCCCCCTGCACTGTTACTCTTGTTAATAGCACAGTCAGACTGGCGTCCGGCAGAGCATGCCTGGTGTCGGGATGACGAGGATGTATCCCACGATCGTGCTAGCGTCCGACGGATCATGAATGGAACTAAGTGCCACACGGAGCAAAGTGCCACACCACACACGTGGTGGGGGTCACCTCTTGAGTCCGTGGGGCCACCTCTAGAATCTATTCCTCACACAGAGTAAAGTGCTACACAGAGTAAAGTGCCACACCACACACGTGGTTGGGGCCACCTCTTAAATCTGTAAGGGCCACCTCTTGAATCTTTGGGGCTATCTCCTGAATCAACCCTCAGAGCAAAGTGCCACATGGAGCAAAGTGCCACACCACATACGTGGTGGGGGCCACCTCTTAAATCTGTGGGGCCACCTCTTGAATCTGTAGGGCTACTTACTCCTTCCTGCCTGTGCCGCTTGGTATTAGCATGATAAGCATCCTCAGTGCATATTAACACCCACACATACCTGTATGATAATAACACCTGGAGCATATGTTATCTGGTCTCTCTCCTATTCGAATAATGGTACCTGCATATCGGAGTTCGGATGAGTTCTACTGGAAGTGCGGGCTCCAATGTGAACTGTCGGTGTTGTGGGACGCCGATGGGAAAGGGATAAGAATAACATAAGAATGTAACACGCAAACAGTAATAATATTAGGAACGTGTGATATTTGGTCTCTCCTTTGTTTGGGTCCTGGTACTCACATATCAGACCCGAGTGAGTTCTACAGAGTACGAGCTCTAGTATGGACTATCAGTGATGTGAGGCGCTGGTAGGGAGGCGATTAAAATATCAAACGGTACTGATTATTATTATTTGGATAACTCAAAATGCAACACCTTTATATTCCAGTCATCGTGTTATGCCCTGAGTTGACACCTTGCTTCATGACATATGATGATTACTCCAGACACACTATAGTTCTATTACTCTGAGGGCAACTCAAGTCGTATAAACTCAGACGATGGCAACATGGGATATGTGGTATATAGATGAGGGTTTCCTTATTTGGATTATCCCCTTGACGTATCAATCTCGTGAATCCATAATCTGAGCTTGTACAACTAGTTTTGTCCATACTTGTATTTATCGCTTGTTTAATATATTTATCGCATGTTTATATGTACCTATGCTTTTCATACTGCCTTCTGTGCATGTTTTCCGTTTCAGACTTATTGATATACATGATTTACTGTCGTTCCTTTAATTTCCTTTATGTTACTTGTCGTTGCCTGTATCTGCATGCATGGACCACATCACTTGATCATGTACACGTGTAACTGCCTGTTATGCACGCCATTTGGCTTTATTATATGTACTCGCAGGGTTGCATTTGACAATCCTGAATTCTCATGTCCAGATTCTAGAGCCTGGACCATGGTGGCCTTGCTGTTGCTGATCAGAGCGCGCAGCGGATCCTCCCGCGGTGGTCAGAGTGCAGCAGAAGCTTGGATGTCGCCGTAGCTCTTCCTTCCAGCTCTTCTTCTGATTGGCTCTCGAGGTCCCTCTTGCTGCGCGTGAGCACCTCTCAGCTTTTATATATCTCTTCATGTATTATACTTTTGTATTTTCTGGTGATGTAATATTCCTGTAATATTGTATCACTTTCTGTGATAACCATGTACTTGTACTTTTCTGTTGGAATGTATATTACCACTGTGCTTTCGCACTCTGATTCTTACCTGTACTGATACTTAGCGTATATACGTGAGGCCATTTCTGACCTGCGTATAAACGTCGCAGTGACGTCTCCGTATCTGCGGGATCGGGGCGTCACAGGGTCGTATCAGAGCCTAGGCTCGAACATCTTCAGTACAACCAGTGGCAGATTAATGATATATTAATTTGCAGCTGGAAAGCACGAATCTTGAATATACTTTCCAATAGCAAGTGCGGTGTTATCTATTCCTTCATTGCAATCTTTTCCTTGGATCCTGA
>JAVJIF010032470.1:237500-307032 GCA_038442645.1 Agave tequilana | reverse complement strand
TACTAATCCTTAAATTCGCATGTAGCAAAACCCTCATTGTGACTCGCAAGACTCAATTCCATCTCCATTTTCAGCTCTTGTGCTATTACAGTTTCAGTTTCATTTGAAACGCTCTTCCGCTACTAGAAAACAGCTAATCGTAGTGAAAAAATTGCGTCGAAGAATAATTGAACGCACATTTTGCGTCAAAAAATCGCAAATTCGACGCAATGTGTAAAAATCAGCACTTATTGTTGGAAATTAAATTGATTTAATGCGGAATAATGGCCATGAATCAAGAATCAAATACATCTCAAGGGAATCAAATTCATGTAATTAACTTAATACATGATACATACCTGAAGCCATTGATTGAGATGAAGGTTGAAGATCCTTGTGATGTATGGAAGAAGTAGACCCTTGTCCTTCGCTTTGATTCCTGCAAGACCTATTCAAAGGATCCTCTTTTCTCTATCTCCCTTTTCTTTTCACAAACCCCTCTATTCTTTTCTGATGGAGAGTCTCAAAAAAATGAGCGTGAGTTTTGTTTTCTTTACAGGAGGAGAAAAAGTGGGTCGTACATTTGCACATAAGTCCCTTAAAATAAACCTTTCCATCATGATACCCTTTATATTTCAAGACCATATACTATATAAATGTGACTATAATATGGGCAACCTTAATATCAGTCAACTTTAATAGGAATCCAATGCAAATAATCAAGGTTAAGTGGCCACCTTTATATGAGATTAACATTCTCCCACTTGGACCACTAACCGATTAGGTTAAACTTTAGAAAACAAATAAAAGAAAAGACTCATTTGAAAATCATTTTGACTCCATTGGATTCCATACTGAAAAAACTTGACACGTGATCACGAATTTAAAAAACAACAACTGATAAGCCCAAATATGATAAATACCGTAATACTGCAATTAGTTTGGACTACCATGCGAGTCATAGCGTTATACAACATCCACGTCATACTCCCTTCTATGTACCACAACATTGATAACCCTTACTAATTGAGTCCATAACCAAAATGACCCCTGTAATTGTCTTGTAAAGACATTTCCTGTTTAACAAACATTCATACATAATATGTGCACACATAATTGGATAACAGGAAACACAGAAACAGAACTTTTATTTGTACATAATGTCAATTACATAAGTACCAAATACACATTTACAGATTGCCCAAAAGACCCATTCTTACAACATATTCCTTGAATGTCTTTGGAGGCAATCCCTTTGGTCATTGGATCAGCAACCATTAAAGTGGTACTTAACTTACAATTGACACTTTCTGTTTCTCAACTCTTTCTCTCTGACCACCAAGTACTTAAGTTCTATATGTCTAGAACCATTAGAGTACTTACCATTCTTAGAGAAGAATACGGCTGCTGTATTGTCACAATATATCGTCAGCGGCCTGGCAATAGTCAACTACACCAAGTGCTGAGATAAAATTCCTTAACCATAATGCATGATTTGTGGCCTCAAAACAAGCTATTGAACTCAGCCTCCATCGTGGATGAAGCAATAATGGACTGCTTTACACTCTTCCACGAGATTGCCCCACCTGCTAGCAAGAAATAAATCTTGAGGTAGACTTCCTGCTATCTGGGCAACCACCAAAATCTGAGTCTGAATAGCCGATCACCTCCAACTGATCTGATCTCCTGTATATGAGCATATAGTCCTTTGTCCCTTGAAGATACCGCATAACCTTCTTAGCCACTTCCAGTGCTCCATTCCTGGATTGCTTTGGTATCTTCCCAACATCCCAACAGCAAGCTGATATCTGGCCTGGTACAAGTGCTTGCATACATCAGCTCCAACAGCTGATGCATACGAAACTTTCTGCATTTGACCCTTTTCTAAGTCATTTCTGGGACACTGGCTACCACTTATCTGTCACCCTTCTGAATGGGTGCAGGACTGACTGAACACATTTCCATATGAAATCTTTCCAAGACTCGATTGATATACCCTTTCTGAGACAATCCTAGCAATCCTTGAGATCTATCCCTGAAGATCTCTATGCCAATAACATAATTTGCCTCACCCATATCAACCATCTGAAAATTCTTGGTAAGATGCTTTTAGTTTCATACAGCAAACCAGATCACTACTGGCTAACAAGATGTCATCTACATACAGAACCAGAAAATAAACTTGCTCCCACTGATCTTTAGATATATACACTGATCAACAGTGTTTTCTGTAAATCCAAAAGAGGTAATGGTATCGTTAAACTTTATATAACCATTGCCTGGAAGCTTGTTTAGTCCATATATAGATTTCTTTAATTTGCAAGCCAAGTGTTCTTGTTCTTTAATTGCGAACCCTTCAGTTGCTCCATGTAGATATCCTCATCCAAATTTCCATTTAGAAAAGCAGTTTTCACATCTATTTGATGTAACTCCAAATCATAATGTTTACAAGTGCCATAATGATTCTAAGAGAATCCTTCTTTGATACTGGAGAGAAGGTCTCTGTATAGTCAATGCCTTCTTTTCTGAGTGAAACCTTTGGCCACAAGTCTAGCCTTATATCGTTCGATATTGCCTTTAGAGTCGCGCTTGGTCTTAAAGACCCATTTACACCCGACTTTCTTACAGTTTAAGGCAATTCAACGAGATCCCAGACTTGATTTTGGTCCATAGATTTCAACTCATCTTTCATAGCATCAACCCATTTACTAGAATCATTGCATTCTATGGCTTGTGAAAATGAAACTGGATCTTTATTAATCCCAATATCATAGTCAGATTCCTGTAGATATACACATAATCATCTGAATGGCAGATCTTCTCTCCCTTTGAGATCTTCTCAAAGCTGCCGGTTGTGGTGGTTCACCAATATTTTCAATGGGAATATCCTCATGGAGTGGTGAACCAACATTAACTTGTTGTTCTGGTATCTCAACTTGATGATCAAGCTGAGGGACAACAATTTCTCTTGAAAGAAGGGTATTGGGATATTTACCCTTACCACTTCAAGATCTACCTTTCTTGTTCGGCACTCCCACTAATAATTTCATTCACCATTTTCCAGGAATCTGGCATTACCAGTTTCAACTATTCTTGTACTATGGTTAGGACAATAAAATTTGTATCCCTTAGACTTATCTGGATAACCAATGAAATACCCAGATATTGTTTTTAAAGTCTAATTTCTTTTCTTGTGGATTATATATTCTAGCCTCTGCTGGACAACCCCAAACATGTAAATGTCTTAAACTAGGTTTCCTACAGTCCACAACTCGAAAGGAGTTGTTGGGACAAGCCTTACTAGGAACCCTGTTCAAGATATACATAGCAGTCTTTAAGGCTTCATTCCACAATGAATTGGGTACATTAGAGAAGCTCATCAATGCTCCTAACCATATCCATAAGTGTTCGGTTTCCGCCTTTCAGCAACACCGTTCTGCTGAGGCGTACCTGGCATTGTGTATTGAGCACAAATGCCATGCTTTTTCTAGAAATTTGGCAAATGGACCAGGATGTTGTCCTGACTCGTCATATATACCATAAAATTCACCACCTCGATCTGATCTTATGATTTTAACCTTCTATCTAATTGTCTCTCGACTTCTGTAATGAACACCTCTAGGATGTCAACAGCCTGAGACCTTTCATTATTAGATACACATAACCATAACGTGACAGATCATCTATAAAGTAATGAAATATCTCTCTCCAGTAAAACATGGAATGGAGAGTGGTCCGCAAATATCTGTATGAATTATTTCCAGGAGTTCTTTACTTCTTGTGGCACATTTCTTAGTGTTTTGGTTTGCTTTCCTTTTATGCAATCCACACACACATCAAAATCAGTGAAGTCTAGGTTATCCAAAATCCCAGTCTTCACTAATCTTATAATTCTATCCCTGGAGATATGCCCCAGTCGTCTATGCCACAAGATTGAGGATTTTTCATTTATTAAGCCACGTTTTATACCAACATTCGAATGCAGAGATAATAAAATTGTGCAAACTCATCATTCAATGAAATTTTATATAAACCATCACATAAAATTCCATGTCCAACCGGAATTAATTATACATTAAAGAGAGTTTTCCACAACTAAACAAAACAGAATATCCAAAACATCTAATTTGGATAATGACATTAGTTTCTTGAAATCGAAGGTACATAAAAGTATCCTCAAAATCCATCTGATGATCCGTCTCCAAGAGTAGTCGATAAACACCAACATATTCGACCTCCACTTTGAGACGGTTCCCCATAAAGACGAATCTCTCACTTTCCTTCGGTTTCTTGGTTGTAAGGAATCCCTACATTGAATTAGTTATATGAGTTGTGGCTCCAGAGTCTATATCCACCAAGTATTAGAAGGAACTTCAGCAAGATTTGATTCATAACATACAAAAGAAAGATTTGTACCTTTCTTTTCGAACCAAGCTTTCCTCTTGTTGCAGTCCTTCTTCACATGTCCTTTTCTGCCACAGAAGTAGCATTTGACAGTGAAAGCTTTTCTATGACCTTGGCTACTTTCCCCATGGTCATTTCCTTTCTTTGATGGAAATCTCTTACCTCTTCCATATTTACTTTTCTTATGGATACCTCCTGAAGTTACTGCCAACACTGTAGTGCTGTCCTTCTTGCCTCAGTCTCACTTCCTCTTGAAACACATACCAGTTAGCTCATTCAAGTTCCCACTTATCCTTATGAGTATTGTAGTGGATCTTGAATGGCCCAAACTGAGAAGGAAGCGAGTTGAGGATGAACTGTACCAAGAAGGACTCATCCACTTTCATTCCCAGTGATCCTAGCTTAGCAGCCTTATCAGACATATTTAGAATGTGTTGTTGAACTCCTCTATTACCATCATATTTCATGGTGATAAGTTCAGCCATAAGGGTGCCAGCTAATGACTTATCTGCAGACTTAAATCGGTCTTTAACCGCACTTAATAGTTTCAGATGCTATAGTTGTAGGAGGGAGTGAAGTCTTGATGTTATTAGCTATGGTCATCTTTATGAACATGAGACTGAGTCTATTAGACCTTTCCCAACCTTTGGCATGGCTGACCTGTTCTGCTGTACTCTCAGCAGTTACTTCATCAGGTTTATCAACTATTAAAGCCATGTCTAGGTCCAAAACACCCAGTGTAAAACTGTACATGTTCAAACTACTCTGAGAAGTTTGTACCATCCAAGGCGGAATGCTGGTGGCATGAGTGTGAAGGAAGTAGGGACGTTCACTGAAACATAATAGGACATTGCTCACATTAGGGTCACTAATCAATACATCAACTTTAAATTAATTAAGATGAACTATTGATATCACTTTGATTTCTCCTTTGGGCGAAACCTAAGCATATCTAGTGTTCACTCTTTAGGTGAGAACTTTTATCACCTATGTAGGTCTAATATAATTTATGTCACTTAGTTAGTAAGTCATGTTACCTTTGGGTATCCATTTTCACACCACTAAGTTTACATAAATTACACTATCCTACCCCGGTTCATAATTATTTGAAAGAGACTTTCCTTTGGGCCAGTCCCAATCTCCTAACTAGAACCGCCATCGAGAATATTATTGTCTTTTATGTCTTCCTCATTGACAAGTCTTTTATGTAGTTGTATATTCATAAGTTTTACTAACATAGGTCACTTTGGCAACTACTAAATCAATAAGCCTTATGAATACAAAACTAATCATAATATTCTCTAATCTTTTTATTGAGTAAAGCCATAATACCTCAATACATTACTTGACCAAGCATCAATCAATATTAACACAACAACTTAAATGTGTAACATACTTTAATGATTGATTATATTAGACCTTAGTCGACTACAAGGAAATACTAGTCGACTAAGGTCAAGTTAAGTCGACTATAGGTTTGGGTCTAATCGACTAGGGCAAGGAAAGTTAGTCGACTATACCCTATAATTAGTCGACTATAAAATTTATCATTCGACTACAAATATTATTAGTCGACTCCTGAATCCAACAGAGAGTTCTAAACTTTCGGGTCACTGAATTAGTCTACTTGGAAATATGATTAGTCGACTATAACCTAATTAGTCGACTATCATAAAATCAACTAAAAATCTAGTCGACTCCTGCAGCAAACAGAGACTTTCAAACTCTCTGGAAAAGAGAATTAGTCGACTATAACATATTACTAGTCGACTAATAGTCGACGAAACAGTTATCTAATTGCAGTTCCTGTTCCGACGAATTAATCAAAAATTAGGGAAATTAGGGTTTCTTAATCCGGAATTTTGATCCTTATTAATTGCATAATTAGAGGAATATGAACATAATTTTAGGGCTATTAAATCCTCTATTAAACTCTACAATTAACAGATCAAAAATTCGATTTTTTATGAATCGATAATCAAAACCCTAACCTTCCTTAATCCCTAAATCCAGATGTATTGATTCTTTAAACACGGCTCTGATACCAATGTTGGAAATTAAATTGATTTAATGCGGAATAATGGCCATGAATCAAGAATCAAATACATCTCAAGGGAATCAAATTCATGTAATTAACTTAATACATGATACATACCTGAAGCCATTGATTGAGATGAAGGTTGAAGATCCTTGTGATGTATAGAAGAAGTAGACCCTTGTCCTTCGCTTTGATTCCTGCAAGACCTAATGCAAAGGAACCTCTTTTCTCTCTCCTTTTCTTTTCACAACAAACCTCTCTATTCTTTTCTGATGGAGAGTCTCAAAAAAATATGAGCGTGAGTTTTGTTTTCTTTACAGGAGGAGAAAAAGTGGGTCGCACATTTGCACATAAGTCCCTTGAAATAAACCTTTCCATCATGGTACCCTTTATATTTCAAGAGACCATATAACTATATAAATGTGACTATAATATGGGCATCCTTAATATCAGTCAACTTTAATAGGAATCCAATGCAAATAATCAAGGTTAAGTGGGCCACCTTTATATGAGATTAACACTTATTTGTTAATAATATAAAAAATCATAATGTTAATAATATATAATATAAAAAATAAATTATAAAAGTCTGCGTCGATTTTTTGACGCAAAGCGTATAACATTATGTTGACTTTTCGACGCAAACTAAATAATTCTCTCCGCAAAAAAAATTGGCGGAATTTTGCGCGGGAATATAGCATTGAATATTCGACACAATGTTTTCAATTTTGCGTCAAATATTCGACGCAAAATGTATTGCATCAAAAATTCAACGCAATCTGTAGATCTTATTAGGTCGAATTTTTACCCAATTCTACCATTTATTCCCTCTCCCCCTCTCTCGATCAGAGCCACCTCCTCCCTCCCCCATCCCTCTCCCCGGCCTTACCCCTCCCCCGGCTAGCACACTCCCTCCCTCCCCTGGCCTTTCCCCCTCCCCCCGGTGCACTACCTCCCCTGCCCTCCCCCTCCTACTTACCTTCTCCCTCCCCTGACCTCCCCCTCCTCGCCGCCCAGTCCCTCCCCCGGCCTCCCCTTCCCTGGGGCCTCCCCTGACCTCCTCCTCCTCCCACTGGTCTCCTCCCTCCCCCCGGTCTGCCCACTTCGTCCCCCGGCCTCCCCTCTCCCCGGCCCACTCCCTCTCCCTACCTCCCCTTCCTACCGGCCTCCTCCTTCCCCCGGCCTTCCCCTCCTCCAGCTTCCTCCCTCCCAGATTGGGTATTTCTCTCTCCCCTTTATTATTTGTTTTAACAGTTTTTCTATTAGATTCATTTTCTTTCATTAGGTTTTTTTTTCTCCTCTGCTTCTTAGTAGGTTATTTGTTAGCATTAGCTTCTTGATTAGGTTTTTGGATGCTCATGTTGTTAGGGTTTTCTGTTGGATTTGTTATTAATCATTGAAACTATGTACCACTTGTAATACGATACTATTTATAGACTAAAACTTATTTATATGATCTCATTGAAACCCATGTACTATTTGCTAACATGGATAGGGACACAGAAACAGACATGAGACACGGACATGTGTATGAAGCATGGACCAGACACGAATACGGAAATCGACACGGACACGGACACATGACACGGGACACGACACGTACACATGACACGGGACACGGGCACAGATATTGACATGTTTATGAAGCACGGATATGGACACGGACAAACACAAACATGATACGAACATGCATGGACACAGAATACGGCAAAATTCAAAAAAAAAAAAGACAAGGGTGTCCGGACACGACACAGACATGGGACACGACATAAACTATAAAATATCATAAGTTTTATAACAAATTACAAACAAAGATCATAATTTCACAAGTAAATCTAACTTAATTACCCAACCCAATAAACTCTAGATTCCTATTCAACAAACAACATACATTACATGTCTTATAACTTCTCCTTGATACAAATAACTTGTGGATCTTGAGCATTTTGTCTTCATAGACCATTTGTTCACATCAATAATTAATTTATATTATTAATGATTATTACAAGTAATGTACGATAGTTGTTGGATTGTCCGTTTGGACAAGTTTGTGATTACATTTTAAAGTTGAAAATTGTATCGTATTGTGTGTATTTTGACTAATATTTTGGTAGTAACTTCCTTTGTTCTCTGGGCCACAACTACCCTACGGGGACCTGGAGAACACGGGGGAGTGCTGTCAAAATTTAATCAAAATACACAAAACACGTATATATCTCTAACTATACAATATACTTCTGAACAGGAGAAGACATCACCCTTAATTGAAACCTTACTGTGACATTCTATAAATCCTAAACTCTAACCGAAACTCTAAACACTAATCCTAACATAAAACTAACCTTATCATGAATACAACTAATTAACATATTTACTGCTTGTTGTGTAACAGTGTTTATCCTTCAGTAAACAATAAAGTGGGACAAGAGTTGGGTACACTTGGAGAAAACAAATATGAAATACAGACAAAGATGTAAAGAGTTCGTAGAATTGACTTTTGATCAATGTTCTAAAAAGCGGTTTCAATACGCGTGCGGTCCATGAGCTCATAATACTTAAACGGTTTAAACGGTTATTAAACGAATTACACTTTTATTTTATTATTTTAATACATAATAATTTATAATACTTAAAACATGAAAATATGAATTCTATAAACTCTAAAAAAACATAAAAGATACAGCAAACATAACTTGAAAAATAAATTGCTAGTACTAAGAAGAATTTAAACGTAATAATGACAATCAGTTCAAAGTACATCAATGTACCTCTACCTCCAACAACTATACTTAAAAAATGCTTTTTAAATGAACAAATATATGTATTTCTTTCAAAAAGCATTCCAACAACTTTGGTTCACTACTAGATGCAGCTATAAGTAAAGTGCAACTCTATCCATGGTTCAAAGTCTCGGTCTCCTCGGCCGCCGACTCGGCCGCACCAAGACGGATCGGTCTCGGCGACTCGGATCGGACTCGGGCGATACACAAAAACGCTACATAGAGCGCCAAAAAAATTATGAAAAATCATGAAAAATCATAAAAAAATGTAAACATCCAAATTCATGCATCACATATTCAAAACATATCACCTAACACTCAAAACATAACGTGAAAGCATAAATACAAGCGTTGTCGGTAGAAAATATCAAAATACATGCATAATATAGTAAATTGCACAAAATAATTCATAAGTACCTGCTAATATAGTCATTTCCACATTGAATTACGAGGAGGCTCCAAATCATCATTATCATCTGGCCCGCGATAAGTATAGAAACCAGGCATATGTTTCCATAAGGATAATGATATGTTTGTGGGTGAGATCCCGTAGGCTGAGATGATTGGCCAGAAGATCCACTATCAGAGTAATATGGCGGTAGGGGTTGTGCAATATCAGCTCCATGGTGATAATACCCAAAACCTCGATATTCAGTGCTGCTAGTAGAGTATTCCACCAGTGCTAGAATAATCAGTGCCAGAATATTGGCCAGATGTCAAACCCAACCCCTGTAAATGGCCTTCAAGACTATGATGACCATGTGAGTAGTTATCATGTCCACTCGAATAATCATCGCTAGAACTGAATTCGACCACCGATCAAATGCCTACGCTGCTGTGAAATCCCCGCCCGGCCTCCATGATCTGTATCTTGTGTGGCATAATATTGTGAATCCCATGTTAAAGCATCATCTCGTTGGCTTCCACAACACCATGAGTCTCTTCACATTACCACCATCACCACCATCACCACCATCACTGCCGCCATCACCCTCACCACCATTACCCTCACCACCATCATCGCCACCACCATCACCGCTGTCATCATCACCGCCATCACCATCATCACTGCCACTTTCGTCAGTATGACGAATACCTTCATCTAACCAACCTAAGTCATCTGGTGGTAACATCGCTGTTCTCCCTCACGAATCCACTCATCCAAATATCATCATCATTGAAAATATTGTTCAGATCAATTGGGTTGTAATAATCATCAGTGTCGCTTTTGCATGTCAAGTTTCTTACTCGCAACCGCATATTGTAATGCACATATACTAGTTTATGCAACTTTTTCATTGCCAACCGGTTGCGCAGTTTTTGTATGAATTAGCGACCACGTGCTCCAATTTCTTTCACAACAACCCGATGAAGAACATGTTTGGCTTAAGACTTTGATGCAATTTTCTGCAGATTGGGAGCTTCTTCGCCATAATTAATCCACCAATCAGCTGGAAGAGATTGTTGCACTGCTCTTCTAGTTAGTGAGCTTCCAAATTCTCCAACTCCATCACAAGTGTTAATATTTGCATAACATTATATCGATGAAATAAATAATTATTATTACCTCATTAATAGCTCTTGCTTGTTTAGTCAAATCTGGCTTCAATCTTTTAATGACCTCCTTTAATCCATATCTCACTTCTGGATGTGTAGAAAAGTTTTTTGAATATTGGAGTACTGGATTTAAAAATATGCTGCAATAATGTAAGCAAACGATTGTTATGATATGACAGTTTCAATTTCTAGTCAACAAATATGATTTCTAGGCAAATGAATTACCAGCAGCATGCAAGTGTCTATGCAATTGTCCCTCCCATCTTCTATCAATGATGTCCCAGTACTTCTTCCAGTTCTTATTTGAGGCCTTTATAGCCAATTTTGCTCTATCCATAGCTTCATATATAATAGATAGTGTAGGTTTCTTGTCCTGGTCCACTATCTTCAAGACTCTAACAAGAGGATCCATAATGTTTTGGACCTCTCTTGCCTTCTTCCAAAACCGGTCAGTCAGAATGAGATTAGCAACCTTATCTCGCACACTTCTTCTACTCCTTTCCTTGTTGAATTCACGCCATTCGGTAGTCGTGCACATTCTTTTCAAATCTTACTCATAGCGAATAAGGCTTTCAATAGAAATAACTCGGTGGCAAACCGTGTTATACCTGGTCTCAACAAATCTCTATCTTTGGTATATAGCTTCATTAAATTCACCACTTTGAGGCTATTGTAAATGAATGATGTGATCACCTTAGCATCATCCAATGTCTCCTTGACTGATTTCAAAGAGCCAGTATCTTCAAGCATCAAATCAATGCAATGTGCTGCACAGGGAGACCAAACAATGTTTTCTCTTCTCCATCAACATGTGACCAGCTGCTTTGAAACTTGCCTCATTATCTGTTACAACCTGCACGATATTTTCTTCGCCAACTTCATCAAACACTTTATCCATTAGCGAGAATATATACTCAGCAGTCTTCGAGATATTAGTGGTATCAACAGAAGTATGGTAGATCATGCTTCTATCACAATAAATCATGAAATTAACAATAGCTTTCTATTATGAGAACTCCATCCATCACACATGATCGTGCAACCATACTGCGGTCATTTTGTTTTTATTGAAGCAATATATACTCCAATTTCTTTCACTTCCTCCTCTAAATAGAGATTGCCAATCTGGTACCCTGTAGGCCTTTTACACCTGGACCTGCCTCCGCAATAGTATTATCATGGCTTGGTAGTAAGGACCACTATCAGCTGCATTGAATGGTATTGCATTGTAGTGAAAGAACTTCGCCACGGATTTCCCAACTTTTTTCATATTCTCAGTTGAGAACATGCTTTTGATTGATTTCTATTTTGTTGGGAACATGTAAGGATCAATACCACGAGCTGGAATTTCAGCTTCTCTCATAGTCATACTCCGACGCAATCCACGTTACTCCCTGATCCTGAAGGCTGTGAACTACTGCCACCAATATCAACTCCTTCTGCCGATTCCAAGCCATTTCACGACTTTCTTTCATGGCTTGTTTCAGTTGTCTTCTTTCAACTCCTTCTAAACCACCAACTTCTTCAATTTATTATCAGAATCTTCTTCGGTCACATCATAGAAATCTTCCTCACTTAAAGATCTCATAAGTCGGTCTTTTTTAGATTTAATGGCCGCTCTTTCTTTGCTACCTTCAGAAAGATGTCTCATTATTTGAGATATCTCTTTGATACTCGCAAGCATCCTTCCACCTGACCGGGTACATGTGCTATATGCTGCTTCAATCTAGTGATACCATCATGGACTTGTTTCCCACAATAATTGCACTTCACAAGTTTTCTACTTCCACCAACAGGGGTACCATGTTCCCATCTAATATCGCGTTGCTTTGGAGCCATACTGAAATTTAAAAAATTATCTGTTAAATTAAATTAAAACTAAAATTAACTAAATTAAAAAACATTAAATTAAACTCAATTAAATGAAACTACATTAAATTAAACTAAACTAGTTTATACTAGATTAAGCAACACTAACTTAATTACCTAACTTCAATAAAATTATTAAATTACCTAACTTAATTACAAAACTTTATTAAATTAAATTAACCTAAATTAAGTTAACTAAACTAATTTAATTAAATTCAATTCAATTAAATGAAACTACATTAATTAAACTAAACTAGTTTATACTAGATTAACCTACACTAACTTAATTACCTAATTTCAATAAATTATTAAATTACCTAACGTAATTACAAATTTTATTAGATTAAATTAACCTAATTAAGTTAAATTAACTTTACCTAAACTAAACTAAATTAAATGACATTAAATGCAATTAATTAGAGAGAGAGGAACAGAGAGAGGGAGAGAGACGGAGACAGAGGAGAGAGAGAGGGGAACACAGTGGAGGAGAGAGAGACGGAGAGAGAGAGGGACAGAGAGAGACAGAGAGAGACTGACAGGGAGAGGGAGAGAGAGAGACAGAGAGGGGGAGAGAGACTGAGAGAGGGGGGAGAGAGAGAGATACAGAGAGAGAGAGAATCCGACAGAGAGAGAGATACAGAGGGAGAGAGAGAGATACCGAGAGAGAGATACAGAGGGAGAGAGAGAGATACCGAGAGAGAGATACAGAGAGAGAGAGAATCTGACAGAGAGAGAGATACAGAGTGAGAGAGAGATAGCCACCGACAGAGAGAGAGAGACAGAGAGAGTCGCTGCGGAGAGAGAGAGCCGGGAGAGAGTCGCTGCGGAGAGGGGGGAGAGAGAGATAGAGAGAGAGAGAGAGAGAACGCGCGCCGCTGCGGGGGGAGAGAGGACAGAGAAAGAGAGGGAGAGAGAGGCACAGAGAGAGGGAGAGAGAGAGACTGAGAGGGAGAGAGGGGAGAACATACCTGCAGGCGACGGCGACGGCTACGGCGGGGGACGGCGAGGGCGTCGCGGGGGGGACGGCGAGCGCGAGAGAGAGAGAGATCAGATCTGATCTCTCTCTCTCTCCCTCATCGCGTCTTTAAGGGCGCAGTCACGGGTCGCCGAATCGGCCCGGATCGGGTCCAACTCGGACCCGACTCGGGCGCTCGGCCGAGTCGCGGGCCGACTCGGCGATACTTACCTGACTCGGGCAACCGAGTTGGACCGGAGGGGGCCGAGTCGGGCCGAGTCGTATCCGACTCGGCCGAGATTTTGATCCCTGACTCTATCCTTCTCACGTTTGAGGCACTCCTTAGCCTATTAAAAGAAACAAAGACCATTGGTAAGAACTGAGAAAAATACGTGCACGCGAAGGAGGAGAAAGAGTTGACCAGGGGGTCGTCGTCGACGCAAGAGGTCGTCGTCGACGCTTGCTGCTGACCAGGGAGCTAATCGCAGGGGAAGGTCTTTGTCGACAAAGAGGGAGGTCGCAGTGGGAGGATCAACCGCAAGGGGAGGTCATCGTCGAAGGGGGAGTTCACCACAGGAGGATCAACGCTTTGTAAACTTCTTCGTCATCGATCTTCAGGAGCTCTAATTCCCCAGGAGGATTATTGCTGTCGTGAGCTTCGGGAGTTTTAGATAAAATTAGGACTTTGGGAGCTTCGTCGTCTCATCGCCGTGAGCATTGAGAGCTTCTTCGTGAGATTCAGGAGCTTCATCGTCGCCACAGGAGGACCGATGATGAAATTTAGGGCTCGCGAGCGAGCCCTAATTCTCCAACACGCGACCATTTATATCCTCATTATTGGATCGGGTTTAAGTTCAGTTAGCTTGATGGGTTCAAAATTCAATTCATTTAGAAATGGATTAAATAACGTTTAAACAGACGCTAATTAATCACCGATTAGACACTTAATCATTGCTTAAGCGAATTAATCGCTTGCCCGAGTAATCCGACTGCTTTCTTCAAGTTCTGCTTGGTTTCAGACCGAAAACATTTAAGTGGACGATTAATCGGCCACTTAAAGCTTTTTTAGAACATTGCTTTTGATCATTCCACCATTAATGATAAAATAAGTTGTCTTTGTAGGGATTGTAAGAACAAAAAAATTATTGATAATGACATCATGATAATTCATTTACTAACGATGGGGTGGTATCAAGATTACGCTTATCTTAAGCAGTGGCATTTGCATATCAAACCAAGATAACATCCCCTATCAAATAGAAATTGACCAGGGCCCTAGTGATGGTAAAGACTATGGTAGTGTCGACTGTCACATTCTTTTAAGTTCACTTTTACATAATTTGATCTATAAGGGATCCAGTGATCCAATCGGTGATAACACAACTGATGATCCTTCTTCAGAGATGAATGATTTTGGCGAGAAAGTTAAGAATTACAGACTCCATTATACCCAGGCTGTAAGAACTATTCTAGATTTTCGTTTATAATAGAGTTGTACCTCATCAAATCAAGGAGGAAGATGAGCAATGTCACATTTGGAGAGACGGTACATTTACTGAAGAATGTATTCCCTGGCATAAACACATCAGACTCGTTCTACGGGACTAAAAAACTTATTAGAGCATTGGGGGTGTGACTACATGAAGATTGATGCGTGCCAAAATGATTGAATGTTCTGAAATCAAGATAAAAACTTGAATGCTTGCAAGGTGTGCAATGAACCTCGATGGAAACCTAGCAAGACTTCTTTGTTGGAAAAAATGAAGAAAAAGGTATCTAAAAAGTTCTAAAGTATTTCTCATTGATTCCAAGGATGTAAAAAATCTATATGGTGAAAATCACCGCAAAAGACATGAGGTGGCATGTGGAGGAGCGTCATGATGATGGGATCCTAAGACACCCTGCCGATTCAGATGCATGGAAAGATTTCGACAAGCATGTGGAGTACTCGCTGGAATCGCGTAATGTCAGGCTAGGGTTGGCTACCGACGGGATCAATCCATTTGGAAACATGAATATCAATCCATTTGAAACATGAATATCAATTAAAGTACATGGCCAGTCATGTTAATGGTTTTCAACTGCCTCCAGGATTGTGCATGCTGCGATCTTATATGATGATATCACTGCTTATTGAGAGTCCTACAGGTCTAAAACACAACTTCGACGTCTACTTGAAGCCATTAATAGAGTTGAATATATTGTAGGGTCCGAGGATATTAACTTGGGATGCGTCCATGAAATAATACTTTCAGATGCGAGCAAATCTTATGTGAACAAGCAATAACTTCCCTGCTTACTCTATCATGTTCGATTGGAGCACGTCTGGCTATCTGCTTGTCCTACTGGTGCAGAGAACAACGCATCTGAATGGCTGTACAAATCAAAAAAATATGTTATATAGGGCACGAATATTTTAAGGAGGATCCTCCACCACCCCCGCCCACAGGAAGGATGTCTTGTCAAGTATAAGTGATATCAATGTCATATTCGAGTTGAAGTACAAGAACCTGACAGATACACAGTGAAGACAGAGAAGTATCTTTTTTGAATTGCCATATTGAAAAGATAATTTAATTCGTCATAATTTGGATCTAATGCACATAGAGAAAAATGTTGGTAAGGTATTACTTAAGTCGCTAGACGCTCTAAAGTAAGAAGTTTATGGCAATGCAAAGGAGGACATTAAAAAAATAAAACACCCTCCCAAAGTACCAAGCGCATCAACATCCAGAGGTCCGCGACATCCCTTATATGTTCTGAAATTGCATAATTATCATCAGATAACCTCTGTCCAGAGGAAGGCAATGTGTGTTGTTCTAGGTAGCGTGAAGGTTCGGCGTGGCTATTCTTCTAATATTACATGTTGTGTTAATTCAGATAAGACTGGGGGACTAAAGAGTCATGACTATCACATACTAATACAGTAGTTGCTTCTAATAGTAGTTCACACTGTGGGTTTGCCAAAGCAGGTGATTGATGCAATAATAGAGTAATGTAATTTTTTTTGACAATTGTGCTCCAAAACCAATAAGGTGAAAGATATTGAGAAGTTGCACACTAACATTGGCCCAATTCTGTACAAAATTGAGTAGAAGTTTTTACCTGCGTTCTTCGTGATGATAATTCACCTGACAGTTCATTTATCTCAAGAGTCGAGGGTTAGTAGATGTGTGCACTATTGATTATGAATCCTATCAAAAAGTGTATAAATATGACATATTTGTTTGCGTTAATTAATTACTATAATTAATTTCACTCCTATATAATTAACATGTCATGAGTTCTTCTATTAACTTTAGATACTTGAGTTATTTAAAATCCTATGTACAAAACAAGAGGCGGTCAGAGCATTCATTAGCTGAATGCTACATCAGGGATGAATGCCTAAGGTAATGCTCGTAGTATACGGAGACTAATGCAGAGTCCAAGAACAACCATAATGTCGAGAAAGAAAGCCCCCACTTTTCATTTTCTCGGTTCCTGAAACACAGTGTCTTCCAACCTCAGTACAGGACACTCATGTATGCTGAAATGCACATCGCGCATAATCATTTCTTATTTAACTGTGATGAAGTTACCACTTACATTGAGTATATTACATTATACAAATTTTAAGCTTTCATAAATTTAAAAAATTGTGAATTGTCTCAACATGTCATGTATATCTTACAGACAACACCGAAAAATCATTAAGGACAGATGCTAAACAAGAGCTTCTGATTATAAATGGCTTATTCCAAATGTACAAGATAAGAAATTTCGAAGATGGTTCTGAAGACGTGTAAGAGTTATCAACAATTTTCACATAGTTCTAGTTTAATGATTTTGTGAAATAACCTTGTTAACTCAATAGGCTGCACGAGAGGCTAGAATAGATGCAGATCTGTTAACCCTGTCTCAGTCTCTCAAATTTAAAGTCAAGACATAAAAAACTTTGATATACAAGATTTCAAATTCGCATGAAGTCATCCAAAGAGTATAACTGTACTCAGAATAGCGAAGTTGTCATGGCGGCGACGACAAGCTACGCAAGTGTGCATGATAATGACCCGAGAGAAGGAGATATTACTTATTATGGAGTGATCAAAGATATCATTGAACTTTCGTTCAATGAGAAGTGTAGGAAGATTGTTCTTTTTGAGCGTGACTGGGCCGATAACAATAAGAACAAAACAGACAAACATGGCTTCACACTTGTTGACTTTACAAGGCCAAATAAGAAAACTTGTCTCTTCATTCTACCATCTTTGATATTGCAAGCATTCTTTGTACCGGATCCATGTGATATGCCTTGGGTGCTGCCTATTGTCGCAAAACAAAAGGATGTCTTCGATTTAAATACCGAAGGTGAATGAGGATCTCTAAAACCTCCTGATATGGGACGAATATGGGAAAAGAAGAATAGGAAAGAAATTAGGGTTTTGGAGGATAAGATCGGTTTTGGCTCAACACCAAAAAGATCGCACTCCCACTTAGCACTTCACCATGCAGAGATTTAGATCACAAAGAAAGACAGCAATGCAAAAGTTTTAATTTCTAAAAATCAACTAAACTGCTTAACAACTAAAGGTCTTAGCCTTGTACAGACCCCATATAAAAGAAGTCCGCTGTATATCCAATATAGGACTAAACAAAATAACTAAATATGCCTAGCCCATGATAAAGAAGAAAATAGCCTAATAGCAATAAAGAGCCTAGTGATTCTCATCAATTCTCTCGGCTTCGAAAAATTCACTAGTGAATGACGGCGACATGGATGATAAAATCTAAAAGGGAAGGACTGCACAAACTCCTCAGTGGTGGGTCTCCTCAGCAGTGATGCCTGCAATGAGCGAACTGAAAACTGTTGTAGTCTTGTGGAAGTGCGATAATGAGTCAAATTCTCGACAAAGAATACCAAGATGATACTAAGATCATGAGGAATATCGAGCTCGTAGGCAGTAGAAACAAACCTCTTCAAAACCTTGTATGGGCCCCTGCGTCGAGTATGGAGCTTTTTCAAAATTTCAATGAAAAACTCTCTGGGTGCACTCTAATCAGCGCCTTATCACCTACTGCGATGTCCTGTAACCGCTTGTGAGACTTTGCATTAGACTGATAGTTATAATTGCTATTATCATTTGTCATAAATTATGCTCATACAACTTATGCAAATGTGGTGCAGATGGCTCAACTGTGGCAATGAATGGGATACCTAGGGAAAGAAGGAGAATACCGAGGGAATTCCTAGACCTAAGAGTAGATCCATCAATAGGAGACTCGGGAGAAAAGTAGGTTCTAATCACTAAGTGACATGGTGTCTTGTTGTTCTTTTCAGTGACTGTTCTCTCCTTATTATTTCCTACACTTGACTTGGGTTTGGCAGGTTTTAACACTATCTTTTTTTTTAAATTTAAATTAATAAGTATTAGACCTGCTCAGACTAGTTACATCTAAGTCATCAACCAAGACCTACCCAATAAAATGTGTGCAGTGTCTATGTCTAAGACATCACACCAAACAAAATCCTCTTAACTGGACATGCGGATGGGGATCTGACAACGATGGGTAATAGATTGAGTAGTCTTATCAATCCAATTCATGCTGTATGGTAGAGGTGCGGTTAAGCCTTAAGACCCATCTTCTCAAGAGCTGTCTTGGCAATGGTGTTCGCATAATTACTCCCATCTATCATTAACTTATAGTTCTTTCTCTCATGTGTAATAAAGGCCAATTCTCGTTACTAACAGTTGTGTGTGAACATCTAACAATTCTCGCTAGGTAGTAGTATTCATGCTATCACAATGCACCCGTAAGAAATCTTGTTCAATACCCAAGTCATCCATCAAGCCCTGAAGCCAAATCGCCTCCTTTCCAGCCTCTGTCAGAGCCATGTACTCTGCTTCTGTCGTCGATAGAGCTACTGTAGACTGTAAAGTATAACGCCAACTCACCAACGCCTGAGACAAGATAAAAACATACCATGTAGTGGACCGACGCTTGTCAAGATCACCAACATAGTCAAAATCCATATAACATGTGGACTCTTGCTTACCATCAACATCCTTCTCAAAAAGCAATCCAACATCTACGGTACCCTTGATATATCACAGAATACATCTCTTAGCCTCCCAATGATCCCTATAGGGATCATGCATGTATCTAGCTACGATGCTCACAACCTGTAACAAATCCGATCTTGTGCACATCATAGCATACATAAGGCTACCAACTGCCATAGCATATAGAACGTGAGGCATGTACTTATGTTCATCTATCATCTTCGGAGACATTCTCACTGAAAGCTTAAAGTCAGAGGCCAACGGGTTATTTACAGACTTGCTTCATCACCAATTAGAAACTTTTGAAGCACCTTCTACAAATAAGCTTTCTGAGTCAGACTCACTCTCTCCTTCACTCTCTTTCAATTTTCATACCCAATATCCTTCTAACTTCTCCTAGATCTTTCATTTCAAACTCACAAGATAATTGAACCTTCAACTTATCTATCGATAATCTGTTCTTAGAAGCTATTAGCATATCATATACGTACAAGAGTAGATAGATATACTCACCGCTTGGTAGCTTGCGAAAATAAACGCATCATATAAGCTCCTGCTGTAACCACGATCTCACATAAACTTGTCGAAGTGCTTGTACCTTTGTCTTGGTGACTGCTCCAGTCCATACAGTGACTTCTCAAGCTTACACACCAATTTCTCCTTCCCTACAACTTTAAATCCCCAACGGTTGTGTCATGTAGATCTCCTCCTCAAGATCATCATGCAGGAAGGCGGTCTTCACATAGAGCTAATCCAGCTCATAGTCATGTGTGCTGCAAGTGCCAACAGTATACGAATGTAAGAGTGCTTCAAAACCGGTGAGAACACCTCATTGTAATCTATACTCTCCCTTTGAGAGTAGCCCTTGGTTATCAATCTGGCCTTGTAACACACACTACCATCTAGAGATCTTTTTTCTTTGCATAAACCCATTTGCATCCAATGACCTTCCTTTTGGGCAACTCTGTCAGTTCTCATTTGTCGTTGACATGGAGAGACTCAATCTCCTCCACCATAGCCTTCCTCCACAATTCAGACTTAGAGCTTAACTCTGCTTCTCTAAATGTACTAGGAACACCATCTTCCACGATCTCTACTGGAAGTGCATAGGCCACAACCATATTAGAAAAATGAGCAGGTTTTCGTATATTTCTTTTGGGCTTGTGTGCAACAATTGAATTCAGGATCTGACCCTTTGACTCTGGATCCCCAATCACATCATCTATATCTTCCTCTTCTTGTACATGACGCTAATTGTGTCACAACAGTTGGCACCCCAAACGATAAAGTACTACCTGAAGATGGTAAAGATGCATCACTCTCTACCCTTTGTGATATTTCCTTGGTATGGCCACCCTCCACCTGCTGAGAGCTTGAAGTCTTCACCATAAAAGACTCATCAAAAGTGATATCTCTGCTCAGAACTATCTTTCGGTCTTCAGAGTCTCATAGCTTGTATCAACCCAAAAGACACGACTTTTCTTGCTCATGGCTCCAACTTCCCATCACTCACATGATAATAAGCCGGACATCCAAACATACGGAGCATGTTATAATTTGTAACAACTTTGCTCGACCACATTTCTATCGAATTCTTTCCTCCTATCGCAGATGGTGGCAATCTATTTATAAGATGGCTCGCATAGGTCATCGCTTCAGCCCAAAAGGACTTGTTCAATACACTATTTGACAACAAGCACCGTGTCTTCTCTAGCAAGGTATGGTTAAATCTTTCTGCCACTCCATTCTGCTGCAAAGTTTCTCTAACTGTGAAGTGCGCTCAATGCTTCATCACGGAATAACTGCAGAAATAATCACTCTTGTACTCTCCTCCATTATCGGACCTAAATTATCTTTATCTTTCTACTAGTTTGCAACTTCATTCTCCTTCTCCACTCCACAGATACCTAAGACTTCGCTTTTATATGACATGGTGTACACTCAATTTCACCTAGAGTAATCATCCATAAAGGAGACAAAATAATGTTTTCCTCCAAGAGATGCATTCTTAGAGGGACCCCAAACATCTGTATGCACATAATCAAGAATTCTCTTTGTACGGTGAATCGCGGTACCAAACTTCACCTTGGACTTCTTACCCGATACACAATGCTCACAGAATTCCAACTTGCAGGTTTTTGCACCCTTCAATAAGCCTTGCTTTGCCAAGGCTTGCATAGACTTCTCACCTGCGTGACCAAGTCTCATATGTCATAACTGAGTAGCATCTTCATCTGAAACCACTGAAGCAGGCAAAGAACATGTGACTGTACTACCATTCAAGTAATACAAGTTCCTGTCTCTGATACCCTTCATCACAACTAAGGACCCTTTCGTGACCTTGAGAATCCAATGTCACCTTAAGCCCGTTCGACTCCACAGCTTTAACTAAGATGATGTTCTTCTTCATCTAAGAAACATATCTCACATTCATCAAGTTTCTAACCACACCATCGAACATCTTGATTCGAATGGTACCCATCCCAACTATCTGACATGCATCGTCATTTTCCATAATTACTACGCCGCTATCCAACTTCTCTAAACTAGAGAACCATTCCCTTCTCGGACATATGTAATAGGTAGCCCCCGTATCCAATAGTCACTCCGAAGCATCCGAGTAACATATTGACGGTGTGATAGAGAGTGAGAAAGCAGAAGAATTAGATTCATTCTCATCTGACTTGGCAACATTCACCTATGATGGTTTTTCTGACTTCTCTTTCATTTTATTTTTTTCTTAAGCTCGGGACAATCTTTCTTTCAATGACCAGTTTGCTTACAAATTGCACACTGATCACGAGTCAAACTACGGTTGCGATATGGTGACCTAGATTTTGATCTACCACGATATCCTCCTCTTTGATTTGGACTTCTTTCTTTCACGGTTAATGTCTCCGCCGATGCACCACCAAGGGATTCCTCGTCCTTTCTTCTCAACTCGAGATCTACAAGGGCGATTGTGACCTCACTAACTCTCAGTGATGTTCTTCCATTTATCAAGGTGAGGACGAATGTCTCATATCCCTCATCGGGAGAGAACTCAACAAGATCTCTATCACAACATCAATATTTATTAGATCTGCAAGAAGCTTTGTGTAACTGTTAATATGATCACTAATTAAAACCACCATCTTCAACTGGAAACTATACAGTCTCCTTTTCAAATGCAAGCTATTCTCGACACTCTTCGTCAAGTATTTGCTCGCAGGGGTCTCACATATCTTTGCAGAAGTCTCATTCATCACATCATATTTTAGGTCTTGTAATAAATACAATCTAATCACTTTACAAGTTGTTCTATTCATTTTCTTTCAAATCTTCTCTTCCATCTCTTCTGACCTCTCTTGCAATTCGAGAGCATCCTCCAAATTTTGCGCATTTAGCGCATCCAACACCTCACTTCTCTACAAACCAAAATTATTTGTGCCATCAAACTTCACCACATCAACTTTTGTATGGTGATAATTTGTATATTCTTCACAACAAAAGAACTACTCCGATCAAATGCTTCTTCGACCATTTCTACTCCAATTCAACCAACCACTCAAGAATAACAATTATGGAGTGATTTACGAGATAAAGATAGGACTTTTATCTTCAATTGAAAACTAAGAAGAGTTTCCAATTGATCTCTCCACCCAGTTGAAGAAAATGAGATCCAATAGAATAAAAATCCGATTTTTATCCACTCCATGCTTGAGATTTTCAAGAACCAAGCTCCAAATCAAGATCCACTCCACCAAACGAAACTCAAGTGTTGCCTAGAGCTCTGATACCACTTGTTGGGGTTGGAGCAAGCCAAGAACACAAACCCTAAAAGCACAGCACACACAAGAGAGAGGGAGACAAGGTTTTTGAGGTTAGGCATGATGCCTACGTCCTCGAGGTAGGGGAGAGAGAAAGATCTATTGATTTACACAAAGTGACAAGAGGAATACAATTGGTTCTCTTAGGAGCACACTTAGAAAAACCTTAACCCTAACAATATGTTACTTCCTCTATTTATAGGGAGGAGAAGGAAACCCCCAAAATTGCTTCAGGTCGGATCTAGAAATTGTTCTGACCCAACTGTCGGTCGACTGCCCGGTCAACTGACCCAAATTTGTGGTCTACCGCTCGGTCAACCGCGCAAAGTCCTCTGGCATTACCAAGACTTACTGAAATGTCAGTCGACCGAGTGGTCGACCAACTCAACTGGGTTTTTGTTCCTCGTGCAACATCGGTCGACTGCTCGGTCGACCGTTCAAGCCTAGTGCATGTCGGTCGACCGGGCGGTCGACCGAAGTCCTGTCAAGAGTTTAAAAAACTTTGTCTTCTATTTTTGCTCACTCTCTACAGAACACTCAACGATGGAGATAATGTGTTGAAATTAGTTAGTTATTGGTGGTACAATAATACTATAGGTTCCAAGTTTGCATCAACAGTTTTGCCTTTATCCCGAGTATATTTACTAGGAACAAGGTGAAACCATTGTTTAAAATATCGAAGGAATGTATGGAAGCAGGAATAGAAGTGTCAGGCTTAGCTTTTTGGTGGAATATACGAGAGTTTCTCTAGTTCCACACCAACCAAATAAAAGCCAAAGAACACAAATCCCATTCTAATCTGACTGACCAAGATACATGAAGTTTTCTCCAATTCTCCCACAAATCTTAACTGGTAAGTTATAGATCTCTGCAGTTCTTTCTGAATCTCAACCCAAGAAAACACGTGTAAGGACATGTAGGAAACAGACGAGAGCTAGACTCCTCGTGACTATTACACAATGACCATATCAAATTCTGATTAATCCCTTTATGCAAAAGAACAGTACAAAAGAAAAGAAAAAGCAGAACTTGATGCCTTATCAATTGCATATAATCTACAAACTTATTAGAAAATTTCAGGAAACAATCCCCCCAGCAGTTTGATGCCTTTGGCAAAGAAAATGACTTCAACGAAGATTATGTCATAAATCAACCAATTGTGTAAGAAAAATACAAGAAGCATGATGCATTGATGATCAATCAAATTATAACAAAAAAACCAAAGAAAAATTGCATCTCTTTCATATTTTAAGAGTCCGTCAGTTTAAGATCAACAATCGAACGTTGAAATTGAGGGTTACCGGAGATTGCCGCTTTAGTTCTCTATGTGAAGGATCGGACGAACCATAAAGGGTGGCCGGATGCGCGGCGAGCTCGAGACGGCGGCGGGCAGCAAAGGGATTGGTTTCTCTGATCTGGAATGAGAGAGAGAGAGAGAGAGAGAGAGAGAGCTGGAGGAAGGGTTTTATGAAACTTTGGCAGACGTGGCATGCCACGTCAGAAGGGAGATTGGCCAGGAGATTGGTCGGGAGCCAGATAAGCATTACTTAAACTGTGCCAGTGTATGGCTAGGTTTTGTTTGTACATGACACAAACAAGAGTCACTAACAAATTAACATTTTAATCATGATTAATTCAAATCCGATAATTAAGCATTTGTCTCCGTGCGCGTAAAAGTAAGATTACAATAAATCACCTCTCATTTTTTGTTCTATAAATCAAATCTTATCAAGTTTCAGTCAAACTTTAATCCTCTTGTAGCGATATTATGGAGTTGTGCACACCAGAATTATTCCTAGCAATTATGCACAAAATATATAAAAGATGAATTTACGAAACCAAATGCTTCCGTTAATTAACATCACGTTCTCTATTTGCCCAAAATAAACTCTCATAAAAGAAATCCTTAATTACATTGTTTGTCTACATAAAATATCAGTATATCTAAGAAAGATAAATTAAAATATTCAATTAAAATTACCCACCAGTTCCAACTTCTCATCTTCCTATGAATTCTTTATCATGATCCATTAGACCATCTCCAACCTCACTCTATATCTCTGTATTTAGAGGGGTACACTCTCCAATAGCCTTCTATATGTACCTCTAAATATAAAGGAAGTCTTTCTCTCTCTTTAAATTTAGATGTTACAGGATTTAGAGGTTAGAGGTTAGAGGGAGAAATAGAAAGCTTCCTCTATATCACTATTCATAATTTAAAATCTCAATTTTGTCCTTAAAATCTTATTTAACTTTTTAAGAAGCTTTAATATAGTTAAATTAACTATTTAAAATCATATAACTTTAAATTTACTTATTCGATACCTTCATAATGATACTAATAATGAATATATTTAATCTTGATTTTAAATTTCTCATTATCAAACATTGAAAATACATCGAAATTGAAATACACTGGACTGGAAAAAAAATTAAAAATACATCGAAATTGAAATACACTGGAGTGGAAAAAAAATTACATGTTTTCATTGTCATGTCTCTGTCATAAGTGTTTAATTAGCGTATTCCGAAATTCAAAGTGAGCCTCCCGATCTTGGATCTTCTTAATTTTAATATTATTATATTTATATTATTATATTAAATTTAATATTATTATATTATAAATAAACTAATTTAAATTAACTCTAAAACATTCAATATTAGTTTCATTTAAAGGCCTCGGTGAAACGAATACTATTGGTATATTTTTGTTAAATAATAATTTACTCTTAAATAATTTATTAAGATCTAAACTAATATCTAAAAATAATAATTTGTTTAAAATAGAAGGCGGCATTGGAGAAGCCTTCCATATATTGAGGAATATTCTAGTATATTCCCAAGCAACCCTAAAAAAAAGGGTTGCACTGGAGATATGCCCTTAAATTATGAACCGTTGTTTTTTAATTATTATTTATAATTCCAAACACCGATCACACTCAACTTTCCAAATTTCCATCTCAAAAAATAAACCCCCTGTAGAAATTCTAAATAGAAGACTAGTGTTTTTTTAAACATTAAAATAGTATGTAGCATCTCTCCCTCAGAAAAGTTAATAAAATTTAAATGGAACGCTAGTTTAAAAAAAATAGCATATAATACTTCTCTCAAAAAAATTAATGTGTAAATAAAATGAAGACTAAGATCAAATTGAGAGACTACGAATTTGGGAAAAAACATAAAAGGTAATTTAATCTGAGCCATATTAAGAGAAAATATATGGCAAACTTCCTGAATTGGAACATGATAGAAAAAGCATTCCAAAACCTTGATGCTGCCACTTAAACAAAACATTTCAATATAGGCCGGGTGAAATGGTTTCTTGCATAAAAAAAAAGAAAAATACAAGATCCTTTGGATCGGCCAAGAAGATAAATCAATTAAAAAACAGAAAGTTAAAAAAAAAAAAGAAAGAATACAAACAAATTGGATGAAATTTGAGGCTGATCTTTGTAAGCAAAAATAATAGAGATTTGCTTTGAGAGAAAAAGATTTGATGAGGCCTCGGTTTTGTTTTATGCCTGCAACGGAACCGAGCAGCACTGGAGAGAAGCTGGCCGGCTCTCTCAAAGGGCAATGGTGAAATTTGATGAGTAGTGCTTCTCTTATATAGTTTTCATATTAGGGTTGTTTTCTCTGAATGACTGTAATGCCCTTGGTGTGTGAAATGAACCCAGGTGGCTGTTAGGTTGCCGCAAGTGGCTGCAGGATAAAAAAATTGCAGTTATTTGGTTTATTTTGCAAGTGCAAATCCTACTGCACATTCATTTTGCAGCTGGCCTTTATTTCTCCATCTCTCTCTTTCTTCCTCCTTCTAATCCGCAAGGCACTAGACCGCCTCCTCCACCCCTTCCCCCGCTCCCAGTGCCTCCTCTTTCTCCTCATCGGCATTTTCATCGCCTCCTCCATCGCCGCCTCCTTCTTCCCCCCCGCCCCCTCCACCCCCCCCACTTCCACCTTCGTCGCCGCCTATGCCGCCCCTACTACTACCCTTCACCAACCTCCACCTCGACCGCCGCCGTCAGCCTCCCCTGCACTGTCGCCTCTCTGTCGACATCCATAAGCCCTCGCTTTGTGCCATTGTCACTGGCAAGGCCTGCTTCGTCAGGTCCCACTGCATCGACCGCCTCCTCGAGCGTGGCGGCATGGCCATCATCCTCGACGACTTTTTCACCGGTTGAAAGTAGAATCTCGTTCACCATTTTGGGAAAGCTAGGTTCGAGCTGATCCGACAGCTAATGTGACCGACAACGACTGCGATGGAAGAAGAGGGGTGGTGGTCATGGCTGTCGGCTGCCCATATGGGCGGAGAAAGGAAGAAGAAGAAGAAGAAGAAGAAGATGGGAAGAAGGAGAAGTTGAGGAGGGAAGAAGATGAGAAGGTGGAGAAGCAGAGGGAGTGGCGGCCATGGCTGCCGGCGCCCATGTGGACGGAGGCGGTGTGACGATTGGGCTTGCGGTCGCGAGGAAAAAGGGAACAGAGAACATAGAAGAGGAGGGAGGAGAAAGAAGATGAGAAGAGAGGAGAAGGAATGAGGAAGAAGTGGAGGTTGTGGCCAAGTCGGTCACTGCCATTGGTGGTAGCGCAGCTAGCGACAACTTGGCCGCGGCGATGTCGACAGAGGAGGACTCAAGAAAAGAGATGGTGACATTTAGGGTGGCGTTAAGGTTCATGTATGCCCGAATTGTTGAAAGTTTATGTGAGCATGGCTCATGTATGGCTGCGCCGAATCCGTTTGCATGTGTGTGAGTGAGATAGTTAACTTTGAACAATTTTGTTTTCATTTTCTAGAAAAAAAAATATCCCCCCCCACCCCCCAAAAAAAAAAAAAAAAAAAATATTAGTGAGGAACATGTAACTGAAATCCTTTCGACATTAGCGATAGGAATTCCGCCAAGAATGTTTATGCAAAACGTATAAGAAAACAAGAGAAAAAAATGATAATATATGTTTAAGGTTTATAAATAATACAAAGTTACATTGTTAGCATTATTTAAATTTTATTAATAATTAATATTTTTTTAATCTAATTATTAATTAATTAAGAGTTTTATTTAAAATATTAATTAAATGTATATTATGTCGTGCAAATACTACTTTTAACCTCACAACCAAACAACATAAATTGAATTCAAATTTTACTTTACAATTGTACAACATGCTTTTTCACTTACACTTTCATATTATCAACCAAACACTTAAAAACTTGCTTGTGCAAAACTCACTTGCAATTATAAAAGCATTTCACACTTACCACTTATGACTTGCGGCCATTTGCGGGCAACCAACAGAGAAGAACAAACCAAATCCAAATAAAGCTAGTCAAAGGTACTGGTCGAGACCATTGATATTGTGTCAGAATTTATGATACTCAATATGATATTAACCGATACAATATTAACCTTATGATATCTATCATTAGCACAATGAAGGTTATATATATGGCTGGTTGATATTTATGATATTGAAAGTAAAAAACCACTGGTGAATGGTGATATCGATAGTGAGATTTTAAACCATGTTTCGAAATAAAGCATGTCATATAGCGTAGTTGTAGATATACAAAATTTTAACTGTAGCATCAAAAATTTTATGTTTTTTTTAATACAAAATGATCTTTATCTCGAGCTATGTTTTTCCTCAACTTTTGGAGACAAGAAAAAGAAAATTTTGATCAGATAGATTCCTCTAAACTGCAATTATGCCTATAAGTTACTTTTAGAGTTATATAAATACAATTTAGTAAATAGCAAGTGATAACCAAATACACCTGGTAGATTTTTTTAGAGTTAAGAGATTTAACTACGGAAAACTGCAAAAAGAACTATAATTCCAAACAGGTTCAATTGGAAAAAGATCTAGGTACATGACTAGATGCCAAATTTGGACATGATATCATAGAAAATGTTTTCTAATACATGTGTCTTAGTCAAACTTGAATCTGAGACTCCCCACTCCCATCAGTTTACTAATGAATCAGACCTCACTAGCCCATAGGAAATGTTTTGAAAACCTAACTAATAGATTTTGGCCCAAAGGCCCATCACTCTAGCTTTGATTATGATTAACTCATATAGTTATAGTACTAGTGATCTTGTGTTTATTAAGTTTCAGATATTCAATCAAGATCTTAGTCCGTATTTAGTTTCAACAAAAATTCGAAGTTAAGTTTTGAAGCTATCACATGTTGATTTAAGAGCTCGCGCTTCAAGATCGCATCAAGTACTCAAAGAAGAGTCTTACTCATGGATCAAGTTTGGATTAAGTCGAGATGGAGAAGAAAATTTTCAAGAGAAGATTTTCAAGAAGACTTGAGTTTAATGTTTGTAAGTTTAAAATTTTTATTTTAGGATAAAATGTAAATGATAGATTAGTTGTGGATTGCTCAAGCTCATACACACACAAAAAAAATATTTATATTATCTTTCATGTTAAATAGTTTTAGTTTTTGGTTTAACCATTTTGGTTTTGAGTTTCAAGAATATATCATTCAGTTTCATGAATAGATTTCATCAAAATAAGTTTACATGGTTTATATATATATTGGATTTAATCCATATGCATTTATGCATCATATGCTTAGATAACTTATTTTGATGTATCTGTTTATATTTTGGTCTTTATACAACTATATATCATTTACTATGTGTATTAGATTCTATCCATATACACTATGCTTCAAATGTGTTTCAATATCTTATTTTTGTATTTATACAAGTTTATAGAAAAATTGGATTTTCATTTAGAAGTTGGTTTTTAGAAAATACTGATTTTAGTTTATGCTTTAATTTTTATGTCGTAAAAATAGTTCATATGTTTGTAATATGTGTTGATTTTTAACCACACATATTTATACTTCATAATATTTCAACGAACTTATTTTTGTGGGATTTATGGAGATTTTATGGTATTTAAAATGAATTTAAAAAGATTTTTAAAACCCTAAAAAAATGTGTTTTTGGGCTGCTTGCGGTCGACCGACCGGTCGACCAAAGGCTAGCTCGGTCGACCGACGGGTCGACCCACGTGCATACTGGCACGATCCTATTGGGCGGTTAACCGAACCCACAGAGCTTTACTCTCTGGTTAGCCCAGTCGACCGACAAAGAGTTGTGCTCTCTGTATGCTAGGTACGGTCGACCGACCGATCGACCGACCCCAACGGTCAGATTTTTGACTGTTAGCGGTCGACAGCCGGTCGACCGACAACGTATCCATAGCCATAATGGCTAGTTTTTATAAACCTCTATTTAAGGGTCTTTGGCCAGTTTTTGGTAAGATTTTGACAAGTTTTTCAAGAGCTAGTCTTTTTCTATCTTTAGTAGAGTTTTCCTAACAAATTTTGGTGCTTTATTTTCATATCTGAAGAGAGTTTTTTAGAGTGATTCTCTTGAGTTTTCAAAAGCTTTTTTTTGAGTTTCTCACTTTCAAATCTATCTACTTTTCTCACACAAACTTGAGCTTTTCATTGCTATATCATCCTATAGGATCCTTATTTGTGAGAGTGTTTGTTGGTAATCAAGAGAAGTGATCACCAAGTGTTCCATCTTTGTATTTAAAGGAATTGTAGAGGTTGCGGCCTCAGCGAGCTTGCGGGTTCATGTTGTGTGTTGTTCTTGCAGGAACAAGTGAGGGACTTGCAGGTCCAAGAGTTCTTGAGGGAGCTCATTGTAGGTGTTACGGTACCGAGTGATCTTGCGAGATCGTTTATAGTGAAAATCCTTCATAGTGGTGAAGGCGGGGACATAGAGCAAGTGGCTCGAATCTCGAAACAATTGTCTCGTATTTGTGATTGCTTATTTCTCTCAACTCACTTGTATTTATATCTTGCATGCACATATTGTTCACATTTTTATATGCTTGATATTTACTTGTGCTTAATTGATATACATGTTTGGGATTGTTTGATATCTTGCATGCTCTCATATTATTCATATCTTTACATGCTTGATATTGTTTGTGTGCTCATATTTGTATTTAACCAAGAAAGCTATTGAAGCACCTCAACTCTTAGTTTAGAAGAATCTTAAGAAGAAGTTCTAGAGCCCTTCACCGGGAATTCGGCTTCACTCTTTGATTATACGTTGTGTGTTAGCATTTAGTTTTAATTCCACATTATTTGGCATTTGATTAGCACGTCACTATTCACCCCCTCTAGGTGATTACAAGTGGTATCAGAGCTTGGTGCTCTTGATTTGGGTCTAACAATCTTGAGTTAAAGATCCTTAGTTTGCTAATCATATTATTTGTTTATACACGCACACATGGATTTTATTGCTCCTCCTATGTTTGATATTCTTAACTTTCAAAATTGAAAAGTTAAGATGTCTTTATATCTCAAAGCCTTTGGTATTCATGTCAATCTTGCCACAACCAAAGAATTATATATTATAAATGACAAATATCATGAAGCTAATACATAAACCATTCGTGCTTTGAAACTAACCCTAAATGATGATTATTTATCTAGGGTTTCTAATTTTGATTCGGCTTTTATAGTATGGAACACTCTCAGCTCTCTCGTGAACAAATGCCATATGACAAAGAGAGACTCGGATGAAGGAAGTGATACTTCCAACATATGCTATATGGTCCAAGGGGATGACCCTCTTAAGGTGAAATCTGATTCCGAGCATGATGATGATATTATCATGTCTTTAAAAGTACACCTAGAGGAGGGTAAATAGGTGTAGTGCTAATCTAAGATAAATAATGTGGAATTAAAATGCTAATTACTAACACACTATGTATAATCAAGAGTGAGACCGAATTCTCAGTGAAGGGCTCTGGAACTACTCGAGTTCCTCTAAACTAAGAGTTGAGGAGCTACAATAGCTTTCTTGGTTCAACACAAGTGTGAGCACACAAACTATATCTAGCATGTATATGAGTGAGCAATAAAGATAATGCAAGATATAAGAGAGTAGAGAGCTAAGAGATAGAAGATCAAACACAAACACGAGAATATGTTTCGAGGTTCGAGCCACTGCTCTACGTCCCCGCCTTCACACAGAAGGATTTTGACTATCCACTATAGGATCTTCTACACAGGGACCTCCATTGAGTAATTATAACTCACAACCTTGGAGTACACAACTCCAACTCTTACACCTCTACACAAGAGGAAGACACAAAGCCTAGCACAAAGCAAAGAAGGAAGTACAACTTGGTGATCACAAAGATCACAAATAATCTCTTGGTGAACTCAAAAGATCACAAACAATAGCTGAAAATCACCTAGAGGGGGGGGTGAATAGGTGATAATGCTAATCAATGCACAATTTAAAAATTATGAAGCAACAATCTCACAAAGCAAGTGAATATAGCAATGAATGTAGAGAGCAAGTAATAAGAGCAATGAAAATAGAGCAAGAAATAAGAGCAAGTAAACCAAACGCAAACACGGAGATTTGTTATCGAGGTTCGAGCACCCAGCTCTACTTCCCCGCCTTCCCCAGAAGGATTCCAACCACTTCCACTATCACAAAGATGTCACAAATACACCGGAGTACCCAACTCCACAATCTCAAGTACAAGCAATCTCTGAGTAGTCAAAAGACCACAAACTCTCTCTTGCAAAATTCTCTTCCCTTACAAAGGTCCTTAGAGAATAATGAGTAGGAATGAAGCTCTTGTGTGTAAGGAGAAAAGAAGAGGAAATCAGAGAGTTCTTGAAAACACTTTAGAAAATGAGAGAGAATTTCAGCACAAAAACCAAGAAACCAAATCTTTTGAATGCCTTAAACTTTTGGTAAGTTTGAGAATTTTTCTAGTTGTTAACCTCTCCCTAAACACCCCTATTTATAGGAGAGGGCTAGGGTTAGGAGATAAAACATATTTAAGGCTAATCAGAAAGTATTAGAACCAAAACATGTCACTTAAACATAATTAAGTGAGAAAAGGACAAAAATAAACCAGCTCAGAGAACTAGCCGTTACTGTTCAAACGGCTAGCTCGGTCGACCGGCCGGTCGACCGCTAGTTCAAAGAAAATAGCCGTTGCAGGCTACGTCGACCGGCCCGGTCGACCCAAACAAACAGAGAGCTCTGCTCTCAGACCGGTCGACCGGGACGGTCGACCATCCAAAGTCTGCCAAACGTGCACAGATTTGTGCACGTCGGTCGACCGACCCGGTCGACCGACTTCCAACCAAGTCGACTTGTCAGAAGACTAGTCGACTGGATGAAGTCTGAACAGAAAACTGGTCAGAAAAACAGTTTTGAAAATATTTTGAAAAATCTTTTAACACTCCTAAAAATCACCAAAAATAGTTTTATCACTTTACATTGATATATAAACATGTGGTAAAAAGTTTAGCTCAATTATCAATCAATATGAACTATTTTTGTCTCTTATCATTTTTACCAAAAACCAAAAACTGTATTTTCTAAACTTGGATTTTGAATAGAAAATACGTTTTGTCCAAAACTCTTTAAAATACAAAAACATGATATTTAAACATTTTAAAGCATGATGTATATGGATATAATCTTATATACATGAGACATACATATATCAAAGTTTTTGTCATTAATTCCAAAAATAAGTTTTGTTGAAACACAAGACTTAAAACACATGAATAGGTAAATCAAAGTAAGTTTGTAGGTTGAAGATTGTATACAAACTATTTTTGTACATGTTATAGGAAATATGTTTGGAAACAAGATGTGCGCAAAAACGTGTGTGATAGAGCTTCAAACCTATTCACTATTCTTTAACAAAACTCTAAACTAAAAACAAATCTAATAAATTATCTTGAGCAATCTTGAAGTCTTGAGCCATGCGATGCCTTGCTAGAGCCTTCTCTTCTATGTTCCTTCCTTGATGTGCAAAAAGCCTTCTTTGCTTCATGAACCTAGAAATTCTTGCAATAGCTAAGCAATGGCCTCCAAATATGGTACTAACCTGAAACTTATCTTAAACAAACTAATTAGTACCAAATAGCTCTTATTTGTTTTGTTATCATCAAAACTCTAAACAAATGGAGAGTGTAACCTTTTGGGCCAACAATCTCCCCCTTTTTGATGATGACAAAACAAATAGGCTATAAACAAAAGTATAGGGAGGAGAAAGCTCCCCCTCAAATTATGCTATATTAAACAAAGAAAAACAATGTAATTTGTAATTTGCAAGTAAACATCATGAAACCAAAAACCAAAAACACTTGCAAAACACTTAAACTCAAATTACAAGAATTCATGAAAACACATCAAAAACTCAAAACATATATAAACTCATATGGAACCAAAACCATATTAGCTCATATTTCCATACATAAACTCATTCTCTCCCTTTTTGTCATATATCAAAAAGGGTTAAGAAAACATTTTATTCAATAACACAAACATTAAGTTCACCACAATGAATGAAAATCTAGCAAAATCAAGTGGTTTAGTGAAAATATCGGCAAGTTGCAAATTCGTAGAAACATAATCAATATCTATATCTCCTTTCTCAAAATGATCTCTAAGAAAGTGATATCTAATTTCAATGTGCTTGGTCTTACTATGTTGATTTGCATTCTTTGTCATATGTATAGTACTAGTATTATCACAAAATATTTTTATATGGTTATAATGCAAATCATAATCAAGGAGAGTATGTTTCATCCAAAGGACTTGTGCACAACAAGCCCCCGCGGCAACATACTCCACCTCGGCGGTTGAGAGAGCTACGGAATTTTGTTTCCTAGAGGACCATGAAACAAGACAATTACCAAGAAATTGACATGTCCCACTAGTACTCTTTCTATCTACTCTACAACCCGCATAGTCGGCGTCCGAATAACTCGTCATTGAGAAATCTCCGGTTTTCGGATACCATAGACCCATTCCAATCGTTCCCTTAATATAACGAATAATGCGTTTTACCGCAATAAGATGGGACTCTTTGGGACACGATTGAAATCTAGCACAAAGACACACACTAAACATGATATCCGGCCTACTTGCCGTCAAATACAAAAGACTACCTATCATGCTTCTATACAATTTAATATCAACATTTTACCTTGGTCATCCTTATCAAGCTTGGTGGTAGTTGCCATGGGAGTGTTGCAAACCTTTGAGTCTTCAAGTCCAAACTTCTTTACGAGTTCCTTTGCGTATTTCGCTTGACATATGAAGTTCCCATCTTACAATTGCTTGATTTGGAGTCCAAGAAAGAAATTAAGCTCACCTATTGAAGACATTTCAAATTCACATTGCATAACCTTTTCAAATTCCTTGCATAAAAACTCATTAGTAAAACCAAAAATTATATCATCAACATAAATTTGCACAATTAAAATATCATTATCACATGCTTAGTGAATAGTGTTGTATCTACTTTGCCTTTAATAAAATCATTTGAAATGAGAAAACTAGAAAGCCTTTCATACCAAGCTCTTGGAGCTTGTTTCAATCCATACAAAGCTTTATCAAGTTTAAAAACAAATCGGGATGAACATGATCAACAAAACCGGGAGGTTGAGCAACATAAACTTCTTCATTTATAAACCATTCAAAAATGCACTTTTCACATCCATTTGAAAAAGTTTAAAATTTTTGAAAGATGCAAAAGCTAGTGTCATCCGTATGGCTTCAAGCCGTGCTACGGGTGCAAAGGTCTCCTTAAAAGTCAATTCCCTCAACTTGAGTGTAACCTTGGGCCACTAACCTAGCCTTATTCCTAATCACATTTCCGGACTCATCCATCTTGTTTCTAAAGATCCACTTAGTACCAATTATTGGTCTATCGTGGAGCCTAAGAACAAGGTGCCAAACTTGGTTGCGCTCAATTGATTGAGTTCCTCTTGCATGGCTAGCAACCAATATGAGTCCGCCTCGGCTTCGAGGATGCTTTTGGGTTCAAAATGAGAAATGAAAGCAAAATTACCACATAGGTCATGGAGTTTGGAGCGAGTTGTTACCCCTTTAGATGCATCACCTAAGATGAGCTCCTTGGGATGATTTGTGGCATATCTCCAAGCTTTAGGAAGCGGTTGTGAGCTTTCCTCTTTATCCTCTTGAACGTCACCAATTGGTTCTTGCTTATCATCTTGAGCGGGTGAGTCCTTCAAGGATAGTCTCTCCATGTCTTCACCTAATGGTTCAATCTCTACAACATTCTCAATAACCACATTAGATTCTTCAAATTTAACATGCATGGATTCTTCGATGGTAAGTGAAGATCTATTGAATACTCTATAAGCTTTACTAGTTGTAGAATATCCAACAAAATTGCTTCATAAGACTTAGCATCAAATTTACCCAAGTTATCTTTAGTGTTCAAAACAAAACACTTGCATCCAAAAACTTTGAAATATGAAACATTAGGTTTTCTAGAATGATACATTTCAAAAGATGTTTTGAAAGAATTTTTACATAAATAAATGCGATTTGATATATAGCATGCGGTGTTTACGGCCTCGGCCCATAGATATTGAGGGAGGTCATACTCACTTATCATTGTCCTATCCATCTCTTGAAGTGTTCTATTTTTCCTTTCTACAACTCCATTTTGTTGTGGAGTTCTAGGACAAGACATTTCATGCTTAATTCCCTTTTCATCACAATAAGTCATGAAGAGTTGGTTAACAAACTCACCACCTCTATCACTCCTTATTCTCAAAATCGGAAAACCTTTTTCTTTTTCAACCCTTTTTCGAAAAAATTTGAAATGAGAAAAAGTTTGATCTTTGTGTTCCAAGAAGAAAACCCAAGTGAAACGGGAAAAATCATCAACTAAAACAAATGCAAATCTACTACCATTTAAGCTCTTAGTTTTAGTAGGTCCAAAAAGATCCATATGAATTAATTCTAAAGGCCTAGTTGACATGATATCCTTGATTGGTTTGAAGGAAGACTTGGTTTATTTCCCAAGTTGGCACGCACCACAAATGCGGTCTTTCTCAAACTTCAAGTAAGGTATACCCTTCACTAAATCCTTAGAATTAATCCTAGAAAGATGGTCAAAAGATGCATGTCCTAATCTTCTATGCCAAAGCCAAGAATTTTCATCAAAAGCATTTAAGCATTTAGTAGAACATTCCACATTAAGCATGTCAATAATATAAACATTATCATCACGAAAACCGGTAAGAATACAATCATTGGATTTAATATCAAAAATCTTGCAAGAAGTATCATCAAAAACAACTTTAAGTCCACGATCACAAAATTGACTAATACTAAGCAAATTATGTTTCAAACCATCAACAAGTACAACATTTTCTATAATGGGAGATGCACCAATTTGAATGTTACCTATACCGATGATAGTGCCTTTGGAGTCATCCCCGAAGGTGACGGAGCCACCTTCCTCGTACCTTGATAGGATTGTAAAGTTATTGATGTCCCACGTCATATGTCTAGAACAACCACTATCAAGGTACCACCGCTCCCTACGTCTTGGAGCCTTGGTGTGTACCTACATCAAATAATTTAGAACTTGATTTTGGTACCCACATTTTCTTGGGTCCTAAAGGGTTAGTTTCATTAACCCAAACAAGATTATTTGATCTATTAACTTGGTCATAACAGAATTTAGCTAAATGTCCATTCTTACCACAATATGTGCATCTATATACTCTACCATATTTAAAAGCATAGTGAGTGTGTGATTTGTGAGCATGAGAGTTGTGAGCATGAAAAGATTTAGCATGAGAAGTGTTATGTGTAGTGTGAGCATGTGAATTTTTAGCATGAGTGGTGTGCTTTTTGGAAAACTTTTCTTCAAGTTTCTTAGTGTTAAAAGCACAATCTTTCAAAATTTTTTCAAAATCAACCATTTTAGTCCTTAGAGAGGAAATTTCTTTTTCATCAATAATAGGAGATTTTCCTTTACAAGAAACCTTGTAGGCATTAAACTCATTTTGAATAGAAATAAGATTAGAAGAAATATCATCCTTTTCTTTAGAAACCATAGCAAGTTGACTTTTGAGAAAGCAACTTCTTTTTGCAATTTAAAACATTCAATCTTCTTATTATCATAAGTTTCGAAAAGTTCAACAAAGGCATGAACAAGAACTTCCTTACTTAATTCATCATCTTCATCATCAAGAGGTTGAGGGGTTACCTTGGTGTGTTTGCCATGAAACACATATTTGCTATATCCGCCTCTTCCTCGGACTCGCTTTCCGAATCCCAAGTCGCCTTGTACGCTTTCTTTTCTTCCGGTTTCTTTGGCTTGAAGGAGGAGGTCATCTTCTTCTTGAACTCCGGGCAATCCGCCATGATGTGTCCGGGCTTTTGGCAATTGTAGTATATAATTCTCCTCTCCTCTTTGCCTTCAAATTTCTTCGGAAGTTGAGCTTGTTCCTCCGGTACATTCTCTTCACATTGCGAACAAGTAGTGATAGCTCCTCATCTTCTTCTTCATCTTCTTCATCGTCTTCAAGAGTGGATGAAGACTTGAAGGCTAAGGATTTCTTCTTTAGTGGAACGGCCTCTTCTCTTTCTTTTCTTTTCCATCTCATGGGTTTTTAGGTTCCCATGAGACTAATGAGGTCCATCTCATCCTTATCATTCAATTCTTTTAGGGTGGTGGCCTTGATCTCCCATGATGTAGGAAGTGCCCGAATCACTTTTCGCACCTTTTGGTCATTGGAGATGTCATCACCTAAAGAAGAAAGAGCATTTGTGATTTTAGTAAATCTAGTAATCATACAATCAATAGATTCTTCTTCAATCATTTTAAAGGATTCATATTGGGACCTTAAGAGATCTATCTTAGCTCTCTTAACTTGTGAAGTCCCCCTCGTGTGTGACCAATAAATGTTGCCAAATCTCATAGGCGGATTGGCAATGAATTACCCGTGTAAGGTCATCCTCATTCAAGGCGGTTAAGAGGGAATTTTGGGCCTTGGAGTTAGCCTCATATTCTCTAAAGTTGAAGTCGGTCCATGTGCTCTCATCATTATCGGGTGCAACATAGGGTTTGGTCAATGATTTGGCCACTAAGCTACCTAAGAATTGTAAAAAGATAGTCATCCTAACCTTCCAAATAGGGAAGTTGAGTCCATCAAATTTAGGAGGGGTTTTGATGTTATCGGCCATGTTTACTAGTGAATGACAATGGAATGCAAATGTTGATTAGCAAATTTTAAGGATCTCTCTATGGATGTTAAGCCAAAACCTAGAGTCCAAGCTCTGATACCAATTGAAAATCACCTAGAGGGGGGGTAAATAGGTGATAATGCTAATCAATGCACAATTTAAAAATTATGAAGCAACAATCTCACAAAGCAAGTGAATATAGCAATGAATGTAGAGAGCAAGTAATAAGAGCAATGAAAATAGAGCAAGAAATAAGAGCAAGTAAACCAAACGCAAACACGGAGATTTGTTATCGAGGTTCGAGCACCCAGCTCTACTTCCCCGCCTTCCCCAGAAGGATTCCAACCACTTCCACTATCACAAAGATGTCACAAATACACCGGAGTACCCAACTCCACAATCTCAAGTACAAGCAATCTCTGAGTAGTCAAAAGACCACAAACTCTCTCTTGCAAAATTCTCCTCCCTTACAAAGGTCCTTAGAGAATAATGAGTAGGAATAAAGCTCTTGTGTGTAAGTGATTGTGACACAATATTGCATATTTTACCATATCATTCCCATGCATTTTAGCAAATAAATATATGATTTTTACTCATCTTCTCTATATATTTGCAGGTCCACACTCAAATGAGAGAAAGCCCATTAATCACTTTAATTAGCAATAATTAAAGGGATTAAATCCAAGATCAAGATAAAGCCCAAGATTTGAAATCAGAATCCAGAGAGATCCGCGTAACAACTCCAGATTCTAGAAGGCCACGTGGATAACAACCTCGTAACCAATCTCCAACAGAAAGTTGTTGCGCAACGGACTCAACAAGGCCGCGCCTTGCCGCGCGCGCGCGGCAGATCTGGGGCCGTTGAGCCCCAGATTCTGCCAGCTGGTCCCTCTTCTGGAGAGTTCTCTATGCAGCCTATAAATACAGCACAAGGACCTGCGAAAAAAGACTGATCAGAGAAGAGAGAGAGAGATTAGTGTAAAGCTTTGTATTTTTGTTAATTTTTCTCTAGGATTTTTGTAGCTCTCTATGATCTTCTTCTCCCTAGAAATTCTGTAAAGAAAGAGTTGTAAGAGAGAGAAAGCTTGTGTGCATCAAGGAGTGACACTTTGTGAAGCAAGGATTGATCCATTCTCTTCTCTCTATTCTTGCATTTTCTAGTTTACTTGCTTTCTTTACTTGTTGCTTTACTTTCTTGCACTTTTACTTCATGCTTTGTTTTTCTTTTGTAATGGCTAGTTGTAGCTAATTCTTTCTCCATGTACTAGCTAACCACTAACCTTGCTAACTACTAACTCATGGGTGATTGCTATCTTTAATCTTGCAAGTGTATGATCTTCTCTTCTCCGATGGGTTTTTCTTTCATTGCTTGGCAAGTATCTTGTTGTAATTCTCCATATGATTCATGTGTGCCTCATTTAGAGCTTGTCTTTGAACAAGTGCCTTGATGGAACATGGAGATGGATCACCAATATGCTATTTGATGTACAACTTCTTTAAGTCCATTATTGAATGTTGTATGTTCTTCATTTGCATCCCTTGAGTGTAGCTCTTTTGATTCCATTATTGAAAGTCTAACTTGTAGGCCTATGACATCTATGGAGGCTACAAGACAAGTCCAAGAATGAGCTCCCGTCATCCAAGTGGGAAGGTAATTAGACCAACACGCAAGACAATTCTATGCCGATGAATCAACATGAGACACGCATTCACTATCACGGAGTTTAGTAAGTCTTTAGCAAGGTAGTAAGGTTAGCTAGTCATGGTTTTCTTTTATTCAAAGTCTTTTCAAAGTTTTCTTTTCTTTTAGTGTGAATACCAAAGCAAACCTCTTCTTAATTTCTTTTTACATTTTCCACCATGAATATATCCATCCATTCTTTCATTTCATTTTCCCATTTGTTTTTATTCTTTTAAGCATAGAAGAATCTTCGTTTTACATCTTCACTTCGATCCGTAACGCTTCCATCGCTAGCTCTCCCTGAGAATCGACTCGGTATAGCTCTATGCTATAACGGAGATAGGAAAGGGTATATTAATCATCTTTCATACATTTGTGGAGTAATCAAAAGCACTTGAGGTTGTTTCTAAACCTTCTCATTTTACATAATATTTGTGCTAAAATTCCACACAACTCTTTTCCTTAATCAAATTTTTGGCGCCGTTGCCGGGGAGAGCAACGGATATTCTTTAAAGTGAAGAACTAAACGAATTTTCTTCTCTGTTGCAGGTTACAGGAGAAGAAACAGGAAATTTAGCATTGCAGAAACATATAAGTGGCTCTGGGCCTCTGCTCTCGAAAGCAGAGACCAGAAGCCCTCTGACTTGCTGCGTTCCCATGGCAAAAGCCGCGCGGGCGCGGCAAGAAGGAGATCACTACTGATCATTTTTCTGCAGGGGCTCTGATTCTGCAAAATACAGCTGCTGCTATACTTGAATTCCTGTATTTTTCACTATATACCTGCTAATTTAATCAACAGTAAAAAATTGGTTGAAATTGTTAAAAATTGTTTAGACATTTGCATTCTAGGCACGTGTCTTTCAATTCCTTTACTTTTACTGTTGAAGAGTGCTGGAGGCAAGGTACGTTTTGCATTGCATGTAGACTAGGAATCACCTATTGCTTGATTTTCATACTTTGAGTGAATTCTAGTTATATATTTTTGTACACTTGCACAATTCATTTTTAAGGGCATAACCCGTAAATAAGATAAGGTAGGGGATTTCATTACCCTTTCCTTAGCCCAAAAACCACCATCCCAGCACTCACTACCCAAGCCTAATTTATAAAAAAATAGACGTTGGCCCTAGGGACATCTCGGACTCATCTAGGAGACTATCCTAAGGGGGAAAAGTGTTGGAAATAGACTCTTGCAAAATCAGTGTCTAGGAAAGGGATTGAGGGCCGAAAGCCCGAAGGTTGCTGGTTACTTAATTAAGGAACGTCTCTGACAGAAAACCTCCCACCAACCTTGCCCTTCCCTGGCTGATTAACTTGTGGTCTACGTCTACACTAAACCTCCCGTGGACGATCTAATCAGTTAGGAGTCGTCTAGGTCTAGGTCAACCATTCTTTTGGCTTGGTTTTGATTTTTTCTTTTCTTTTTGTTTGTTGTTTTGATTTTTCTTTTTTGTTCGTGATTGTTTGTGATATGGAATTCAACAATAATAATTCTTTCAATCCGAACATGAATCCATATTTCACACAAACTCCATTCTATTCGGATAATTCCAACCCGACGTTTTACAATATGCACCAACCAAATACGCCGGGTTGGCCTTATCCGAATCAATATGACCCATACCCCCCATCTAATAACTATAATTTCCATAATAATTTCAACTCGTCACAGAGTCATTGGGGATTCCAGTCCCCCGAGTTTAATTATCAACCTCCTTGTCCACCATATTCACCTTGTCCACAGTATTCATTTCCCGAGTCCACTTCTTATACTCCTTTTTCTGAACCATCAATTAAAGAAAAATCTGAGTTACTAAGGAGTTTAGAAGCCAATCTTCAGAGGGCTGAGCAACGACGTCACGAAACATTTGCCCCTCCAATTCCACAGTATTTTCAAGAGTCTTACTCACTTCCACCTTTTCCTAATGAACAACCATTTGCCTTGGAAACGAGTAAAGATCTCTTGTGTGAGTCCATTCTTCCATCACCACACATTTTTGACTCACAATTTCATCACCAATTCCAAAACAACACTTCATCTTTTCCACAAAATGATGAACCAATGAATTGTGAAAAGATGCTTGAATTCTTGACTCAGACTCAAAATACTCGTAATCGTGACGTAGAGTTGATGATCCAAACTCTTCATTCTCATCCTATTTCTAATGTCACTAAACATTCTGTCCGAGCCACAGAGTCAAGTAGTGTTGGAAATCAAGATTCAATTTCAGCACACTCACCTGAACTTGTCCAAACTTCAGATTCCATTGACATTTTGGCAAGTTTTCCTTTTACTGAAATTGAACTTGAACATGAACATGATCCTGAACTTCCACTTGATGATTCAATTCTACTTCCTGATTCAATTATGACTTCGGTGTCTTCACATAAATTCACTTCATTTCCCGAGTCATTATTGAATCTAGTACCCATCCATTGTGAAATTGAATCACCAATCTTCCTTGATGATCATGTTGAACTTGACCAATTCATTGCTTTTGAAAATCCCATTGATAAATTGGCAAGTTCTCATTTTTGTGGAATTGAATTACATGAGGAATGTGATCTTGAACTCCAAATTAGTGATTCAATTCTTTTTCCTGATTCAATAATGACTCCGGTATCTTTACCTGACATCAATCTTTTCCCGGAGTCAACTTTGGATCCTGTCCCAATTCATAATGAAATTGAATCACCCATCCTTGAGGATCATCTTGAACTTGACCAATTATACACTTCTGAAAATCCAATTGACCAATTGGCAAGTTCTTCATTTTTTGATATTGAACTCAATGTGGAATGTGACCTTGACCCTCAAGTTTGTGATTTAGTTCAAATACCTGAATCATTATTAACTCCTGTTTTGTTACCCAATTTGAGTAACATTTTAGAGTCAGTTTTGATTCCCAACCCTCCTGAACTTGAATCACTAATCTTAGATAGTCACATTCCATCTGGGAGAAATGATTGTGGATTTGAGCTTCATTTTCTTGACTTGGACCCAATTCATGAACTCACTTCGACTTCTGAACCGTTACTTGACTTCAGTCACCATCCTGAGTCAGTGTTAGTTTCTGTCCATCCCGAGTCCAAGTCAACCATTCTATCATTTCATAATCCATTCTGGGACAAGGATCTTGATAAATTTGACTCTGAAATTATTTTAGAAATTTGGAAATTAGATGGGGTCATGTACTTAATAAAAATCTTTCAAGGATTTATCTTTTTAGTGGGTCGTATTCTTGATATTTCTGGTGGGTTCCTCAAAACCCAACGTAATAATGATTGGGCCATGTTTCGTGGACCAATCAGATCACCACCGGAACCACCACCTTAAGGTAATATTTTTTTTTTTTAGGGTTTACTAACTTAGAGTTTTTAGATTTTCTTTCTTTTAAACTTCTTTTAGAAATTAATAAATAATAAAAAAAATAAAAAAAATTAAAAAAAATTGATGAGGGATTTTTAGCAAGAGTTTCACCAAATTTGAAGTACCTAGGTTTCTTCACAATTCCTTCTTTCAAAATTTCAAAGTCCTAGGTCATTCCAACTTCCAAGAGTCAAACTCTCTTTCCAAGATTCCAAATTCCAAAATTGGTAAAAATCCTTTTGACCTAGGGATAGAAGTGGGATTCTAAAGTTTTTTCCCTCCTATAAATAGCCCCTCTTCCACACACTTTCTCCTTCACCAACGAAAATAATCTCAGATCTACAAAAATCCTTCTCCAGCGCCGCCACTGCAATTTTTCCTCTCCTCAGATCTCTTTCCTTTGCCGCGTTCCAGCGACTTTTGCCGAGCTTCTGTGGCTTTTCTGACGATTCCTGGGCGCCGCCGAGTTCTGCACCAGTCGATCTCGTGTATTTCCAGCAGATCTAGTGCCAGAAGTTTCATCCAACCTTCCTGTATCCACTGCTGAGATCGAAATCTTACCCCCACGAATTCCGGGGGTGGTTCGAATTCTAATCTCTTCTTTTTATCGCTTTGATCTTAAATTCATATTATGGCACCATCAATATTTGTTGAGAAAGACTTTGGGCGGATTTTATGTGATGTGAATAGATATGGGCATGTATTTTTAGAGAGAATTAGGGCAAGGAATTGGTATTCGCTAGTGTACGACAACACTGAGACCGATGCATTTTATTGTCCCGAACTGGTGACAATGTTTTACACTCATCTTGACCAAGCATCGATTGATCCACACATGTACCAGTTCACTGTACACATGCCACAGGAGACCTACTTGTCACGCTTCCTCTTCTTGAGGAAGTCACTACTGTCCCAACCATCACACAACACAGCGAGCCTCTCCCTTTGATTGATTATATGACTGTTATGGGGGCTCGTTGTACTGAGCAGGATCGTGGGCTCAAAGCCAGTACGATGTTTAGAAATGTTCATTGCGTTGGACGTTGGATCCAACGCAATATTTTAGGGCTAGACCACACCTCCTCTTTCAACAGACCAGTGTTGCAAATTATACATGATTTAATGACTCGTCAACACTCGGTTTGTTTGAATAAGGTCATCTTCCACGCACTCATAGCCAACTCTTCACGCACTAGGGGTGCCAAATACTCCCATCCTATCTTTATTACACGTCTATGTAGGACTTTCCTACCAGACGATGTCTTTGATTCATTCGACCGAGTGTTTGTTGCACCCGAGAGACCTACCAGTTCGTATAATAGTTGTTTGCATGCAATCTGGACACCTACTGTCCAGCCCGAAGATGTACCGGTAGAGTCCTCCTCTGAGGAGAGTTTTGATGCAGAGGATGAACCTGAGTTTTGGAGGCAGGACCCCCCACATGATACACATGCCTTCATGTCCTCCATCTGGAAGGGCATGAAGAAGATTTTTAGGGGTCAAGTGAGACTGAGGAAGAAGATGGAGGAACAATCCTCCAGGTTAGAGGAGCAATCCTCCAGGTTAGAGGAGCAATCCTCTAGGTTAGAGGGCATTGAGGCGAGGTTGAGGAGGACACAGTCGGCAGGACCCAGTACTACTGCGGGTCCAAAGAGGAGGAGGGAGTGACTTTTTACCTTACCTATTTCATGCATCATTTTTATCTTGCATACATTGAGGACAATGCATGAGATAGGTATGGGGGGGTATGTACTAACATAGGACTTTTCATTTTCTTTTTAGGCTTTTTATTTTTATTTTTAGGATTTTTTTTTTTACTTTCTTTTTAGGTTTTTATTTTTAGATTTTATCTTTATTCTAGATTTTCCACTTTCTTTCTAGATTTCACTTTTCTTTTAGAAAAATTAAAAAAAATAATAAAAAAAATAATAATAAAAACTTTTTGAAATAAGAGACAAAGTTTTGATCTATTTTTAAGAAAATTAAGATGTATCTTAGAAATTAAGAAAGCCTTAATTATGACATATTAAACCTAGTTGAAATAATAGATCTTGTTTGAAATTATAGGATAAGTAAGTAAAATTGGTGAGATATTCTTATCTTGAATTTTTGCCTTAGATAAATATGCACTTTACACTTACACATTTCTTGGGATGGAGACAAAGACCAAAAATGCCATATAATAAAAAAAAAAAAAAAAAAAGAAAAAATATATATAAATAAAACATCACCTATTAAGCTGGACAATCGTGCCTCAAGAAGCATGATTATTCACGCCTAACGTGGTAAAGGAAATAAATAATCCCCTTTAGTTTTGTGGCCTTTTTTACTCGAGACCTTAAACCCGAGGGATGTTTTCTCATCTGGTGCCCTAAGACCGTCTGGTTTGGGAGTCATCGGTTAAAGGCTCGCTACAAGGGTAAAATAGAAAGCCTAAACTAAGGGAAGAAAAAAAAAACAAAAAAAACAAAAAAAAAAAAATATATATATATATATATATATATATATATATATATATATATATATATATATATATAAATAAATGGCTTGATGGTTGGAGTTGAAATCCCAGAAATTTTCACTGAGCACGGTGTGCATATTATCTAGATTTTATGAAAGATAAAATTCAACCCAATTTTGAACTCTTACCTTAATTGAAGATAAGATCTTGCATGGAGACTAAGTTTAAGAAAGAATAATTATAGGTGGACTTATGACCTTAGATCACTTATATTTTTGCAAAAATAGTTCGTAAACATGTCTTTTGTTCAAAATGCGTTTTCAAAATACTAACATTTGTTTTCTTTCTTTATGGATTTTGTGGGTGTAATCCGCTGAAAACCCTCAGGAGACAACACTCCTCCTCTAGGGTAACCTAGAGGTTTAACGGCTTGTTGCACATGCTCAGTGCAATCGCGTCACCTGCGAAAGTGGTGTAATAAAATTGGTAGTATAGATTTTCTTTTCTTTGATTTTTGCTCGGGACGAGCAAAAGAATAAGTGTGGGGGTATGATTGTGACACAATATTGCATATTTTACCATATCATTCCCATGCATTTTAGCAAATAAATATATGATTTTTACTCATCTTCTTTATATATTTGCAGGTCCACACTCAAATGAGAGAAAGCTCATTAATCACTTTAATTAGCAATAATTAAAGGGATTAAATCCAAGATCAAGATAAAGCCCAAGATTTGAAATCAGAATCCAGAGAGATCCGCGTAACAACTCCAGATTCTAGAAGGCCACGTGGATAACAACCTCGTAACCAATCTCCAACAGAAAGTTGTTGCGCAACGGACTCAACAAGGCCGCGCCTTGCCGCGCGCGCGCGGCAGATCTGGGGCCGTTGAGCCCCAGATTCTGCCAGCTGGTCCCTCTTCTGGAGAGTTCTCTATGCAGCCTATAAATACAGCACAAGGACCTGCGAAAAAAGACTGATCAGAGAAGAGAGAGAGATTAGTGTAAAGCTTTGTATTTTTGTTAGTTTTTCTCTAGGATTTTTGTAGCTCTCTATGATCTTCTTCTCCCTAGAAATTCTGTAAAGAAAGAGTTGTAAGAGAGAGAAAGCTTGTGTGCATCAAGGAGTGACACTTTGTGAAGCAAGGATTGATCCATTCTCTTCTCTCTATTCTTGCATTTTCTAGTTTACTTGCTTTCTTTACTTGTTGCTTTACTTTCTTGCACTTTTACTTCATGCTTTGTTTTTCTTTTGTAATGGCTAGTTGTAGCGAATTCTTCTCCATGTACTAGCTAACCACTAACATTGCTAACTACTAACTCATGGGTGATTGCTATCTTTAATCTTGCAAGTGTATGATCTTCTCTTCTACGATGGGTTTTCTTTCATTGCTTGGCAAGTATCTTGTTGTAATTCTCCATATGATTCATGTGTGCCTCATTTAGAGCCTTGTCTTTGAACAAGTGCCTTGATGGAACATGGAGATGGATCACCAATATGCTATTTGATGTACAACTTCTTTAAGTCCATTATTGAATGTTGTATGTTCTTCATTTGCATCCCTTGAGTGTAGCTCTTTTGATTCCATTATTGAAAGTCTAACTTGTAGGCCTATGACATCTATGGAGGCTACAAGACAAGTCCAAGAATGAGCTCCCGTCATCCAAGTGGGAAGGTAATTAGACCAACACGCAAGACAAATCTATGCCGATGAATCAACATGAGGCACGCATTCACTATCACGGAGTTTAGTAAGTCTTTAGCAAGGTAGTAAGGTTAGCTAGTCATGGTTTTTCTTTTATTCAAAGTCTTTTCAAAGTTTTCTTTCTTTTAGTGTGAATACCAAAGCAAACCTCTTCTTAATTTCTTTTTACATTTTCCACCATGAATATATCCATCCATTCTTTCATTTCATTTTCCATTTGTTTTTATTCTTTTAAGCATAGAAGAATCTTCGTTTTACATCTTCACTTCGATCCGTAACGCTTCCATCGCTAGCTCTCCCTGAGAATCGACTCGGTATAGCTCTATGCTATAACGGAGATAGGAAAGGGTATATTAATCATCTTTCATACATTTGTGGAGTAATCAAAAGCACTTGAGGTTGTTTCTAACCTTCTCATTTTACATAATATTTGTGCTAAAATTCCACACAACTCTTTTCCTTAATCAGTAAGGAGAAAAGAAGAGGAAATCAGAGAGTTCTTGAAAATACTTTAGAAAATGAGAGAGAGAATTTCAGCACAAAAACCAAGAAACCAAATCTTTTGAATGCCTTAAACTTTTGAAAATTTTGAGAATTTTTCTAGTTGTTAACCTCTCCCTAAACACCCCTATTTATAGGAGAGGGTTAGGGTTAGGAGATAAAACATATTTAAGGCTAATCAGAAAGTATTAGAACCAAAACATGTCACTTAAACATAATTAAGTGAGAAAAGGACAAAAATAAACCAGCTCAGAGAACTAGCCGTTACTGTTCAAACGGCTAGCTCGGTCGACCGGCCCGGTCGACCGCTAGTTCAAAGAAAATAGCCGTTGCAGGCTACGGTCGACCGGCCCGGTCGACCCAAACAAACAGAGAGCTTTGCTCTCAGACCGGTCGACCGGGACGGTCGACCGTCCAAAGTCTGCCAAACGTGCACAGATTTGTGCACGTCGGTCGACCGACCCGGTCGACCGACTTCCAACCAAGTCGACTTGTCAGAAGACTAGTCGACTGGATGAAGTTTGGAACAGAAACTGGTCAGAAAAACAGTTTTGAAAATATTTTGAAAAATCTTTTAACACTCCTAAAAATCACCAAAAATAGTTTTATCACTTTACATTGATATATAAACATGTGGTAAAAAGTTTAGCTCAAATATCAATCAATATGAACTATTTTTGTCTCTTATCATTTTTACAAAAAACCAAAAACTGTATTTTCTAAAACTTTGATTTTGAATAGAAAATACGTTTTGTCCAAAACTCTTTAAAATACAAAAACATGATATTTAAACATTTTGAAGCATGATGTATATGGATATAATCCTATATACATGAGACATACATATATCAAAGTTTTTGTCATTAATTCCAAAATAAGTTTTGTTGAAACACAAGACTTAAAACACATGAATAGGTAAATCAAAGTAAGTTTGTAGGTTGAAGATTGTATACAAACTATTTTTGTACATGTTATAGGAAATATGTTTGGAAACAAGATGTGCGCAAAAACGTGTGTGATAGAGCTTCAAACCTATTCACTATTCTTTAACAAAACTCTAAACTAAAAACAATCTAATAAATTATCTTGAGCAATCTTGAAGTCTTGAGCCATGCGATGCCTTGCTAGAGCCTTCTCTTCTATGTTCCTTCCTTGATGTGCAAAAAGCCTTCTTTACTTCATGAACTTAGAAATTCTTGCAATAGCTAAGCAATGGCCTCCAAATATGGTACTAACCTGAAACTTATCTTAAACAAACTAATTAGTACAAATATCTCTTATTTGTTTTGTTATCATCAAAACTCTAAACAAATGGAGAGTGTAACCTTTGGGCCAACAATAGCATCTCACAAACAAGATCCTAGAAGATAGATTGGCAATGAATAGCTCAAGTATGTGAGTAGTCAAGCCTTTTGGAAAAGAAAACATAAAGACAACACTTGAGAAAAACTCTTGAATCGATAGAAAAATGAAGAACAAGAAACTAAATTTCCAATACTTGTTTTCTTTTGATTTTTCAAAACTTTGGAACAAATTAATGACATATAATTTGAAGCTCTAAAACTTGTTTTAAAACTTGCTGAAAATACTTGAGAAGATGGGGAAAATTATTGTTAAAAATCTTGTTGAAAACAGGCCTCAAAGACTCATATTTATAAGGCTTTGGAAATATAGTCGTTGGGTCTACAGCAGGTCAAAATTGACCTGTCGGTCGAATGCCCGGTCGACCGCCAACGCTTGAATTTTCGACCGTTGGGGATGTCAGTCGACCGCCCTAAAGCACAATAAGAATTTTCTCACTATCGGTTGACCGCCCGGTTGACCGAGGCCAGAACCAGAGAGCACTCTCTCTGGTAAGTCGACCGATCGGTCGACCAGGGTCAAATCCAGAGAGCATACTATCTGGATCTGTTGACTGCTCGGTCGACCACTAAAGCCTGTGCACATCTGCGCATGTCGATCGACCGGTCGGTCGATCGGTCCAGGCTCTAGTGGACCGGTCGGTTCACCGTTAGCAGCCCACAACTAGGGTTATAGGTTATGAAATGTTGGCTTTTAAATACATATAAAATCTCATAAAACTTTATAAATTTCACAAAAATAAGTTCTTATAAATATTTGAAGTACAAATATGTGTGACCAAAAATCAATACATATTACAAACTAGAACTATTCTTGAGGAATGAAATATTAACTTTAAATAAAAACTGTATTTTTCGAAACTTATAAATTTTGAAATGAAATTCGCTTTCTCCAAAACTTGTATAGATACAAAAACATGATATTTGAAAACATTTGAAGCATATTGTGTATGGATAGAATCCAATACACATATAAATGATATATCTATATTTTTGACATTAAATCTTAAAATAAGTTTTGTTAAAAATAAAACTTGAAACCATGAACTAGAATCATCAAAATAAGTTTTTCTACAATATAAAACAATAATGTATATGGATGAAATCTAATACACATTTAAATATGTAAAACTTGTTTTGATTCTATCTATTCATGAAAATCATATATGTATTCTTGAAAATTCAAAACCTGTTAAACCGAAACCACACTATTTTGAACTTGTGTATGTGCGTATACTTGAACATATCAAGACTAACATCCTTACATAAGATCTAAACAAAAACTACAATAAACCTAGACCAAAGTCTTCTCGTCGATCTTCATCTCCAAGACGACTCGATCTAAACATGATCCAAAAGAGTTTGACTCCAACTGAGTACTTGATGTGATCTTGACACGTGAGCTCTTGAATTTATACAGTTAGCTCCGAAACTTGACTTTGAATTCTTTGTTGAAGCTAAACATGTACTAAGATCTTGATCAATATCTGAAACTATATAAACACAAGATCATTAGTAACTTAACTTCATAAATTAGTCATCATTAAAACTAAAATGAATGGCTTTTGGGCCAACAATCTTAGACGAGCTTGTAATGCTTTGTCATAAACTTCTTAAAAAATATAATTTGTTGAAGAAAGAAAATGATTTCGTTTTGAAAGAAAATGAAACTCTGTTGAATGAAAATGATGTTTTGAAAAAGGAGAATGTTTCTTTGTCTTCAAAATTAAATGTTATTTTTGAAGGAAACAATTCATTGAAAAAACAAAATTGATTCTCTTTCAAAAGAAAAGGATTTTGTTTTAAAAGAAAAGGAGGATTTGCCTATTTCTTTTAATAGTCTTAAAAATAATTTGGATTCACATTCTTGCCATATTTTTCATGCTATTGTTCTTTTATCTTCTGTTGACAAAAATGAGTTTCATATTTTGAAATATAGAATTGATTGTTTAGGCTCAACTTTGAGCCAATGTGCTTTTAATCATAGTAAATTGAATTTATGTTTCGCAAGAAGCAAATTTCATACATGCATGCACATCCTATATGACATACACATGCACACTATGCTCACACTCATACCACCCATATGTATGTTAGAGTGTACACATGTACACATTGCAGCCGCAAAGGTCATCTTGTAAGATTTTGCTTTGATAAATTAAATTCTTCTAATTTTGCAAAAAAATATTTGGGTTCCAAATGTTACTAACCCCCATGGACTCAAAAAGTTATGGGTACCAAAATCTTCACCACTTGTTTTTGATATAGGTATGGGCTCTCACAAAACGTGAGAGGATTGATGCCTTGGTAGTAAATGCAACGGAGCTTGACGAACACATCATGGATGCATCGCTATCAAGGAGTTTTGGTGGGAGGACTACCTTATTTCGGAGAAATAGATTGGCTACATCAGTATTGGTAACTATTTCATCCTCCACTTTTAAAAATATTTTAAATGCTTATATGCTAGTATAGTAACCTACACTCAATCATATATTATTTTGTGCTTAATGTTGAGTTGATTGATTGTAAATTATGCATGTATTTTTTTAAAACTTTCTTCATGTTTTCAAATAGTTTTACATGCCTATTTCTTTTGGTAGATTCATATTTTTATATGCTTTATTTTAAAGTATATATTGATTTGTTTGTTTATATCATATGTTCATATGCAAATCTTATGAAAACTTGTATTATACATGTACAATTCTTGAGTTACACTTGTTCTTCATGCTATATATATATATATATATATATATATATATATATATATATATATATATATATATATATATGTTTTATTTCCTTTGTGTACTCTTTTTTTGGTTTGATCGTATATTGTATATCCTAGTTTTGATGATTCTTGCATGGTTATATGATATATCATGTTTTAGGAAAAAGAATTTCATGTTAGCTTGATTTTGAGCTTTATAATTTTATTTTCATGAATATATTATACATATGATTATTGTGCACTCACCTTTATATATACTCATGATTTCACATTCATGAGCACATATTTATACTTTATAGATTTTGAGTGACAACTCTTGTGTAATATACATATTTCATGAAATATATGATTGGTTTCATATTTGAAGGATTTTGAACTAATTTTCAAAACTATTTTAATTAGTTCTTCATTCTTCACTCAGTAGTATTTTTAATCTAGTTATACTATTTTTAAAACCTTATTTTTGAAATCTTCTACCCTCAGAGGGCAGTTGGTTAGGCGACCATACCTTGTGTACCTTAATGAGTATTTTTTTAACTTTGTACATGATAGGATGGATGATATGAGTTATACACATGATTCTCATGTTATTTTATTTTTTTATAATCATCAAGTTTTTCTATATATGTATACGTTAAATTTCAAGTGGTATTTTCATTGACATACATATATGCATATATATGATTGATTATACTTGTTTTACATTGACCATATATGTTTTATAACACAAATTGATTTCATGTTGAGCTTAGTTTTACTTCAAAATATTTGCTTTTATTTCCAACAAGCTTATGCATTAGTTTTGTGATTATTTCAAAAAGAGAGAAAAGTTTTTTGACTTAAAATGATTTCATATTTATGTTTATCTATAAGATAATATTTATGTTTATCTACTAGTATATTTTCTATCGTTTTATCAAAAAAAATTCTATCTTATTTTGCTTTCAAGTAGTATCAAAATTTGTTTAATTAATTTCATATGGTATGAAAATTTGTTTTGTTGATTATAAGTGGTATCAAAATTTATTTTAATTGGTTTTCAAAATTTATTTTGATATGTACTGCTTATATGTAAGGGGAGCTTAACATCTCCTCTATATATAGATTCATGATGAGTGTAGTATATAAATAAGAGGTTGACTTCTTTTCTTTATGTGGTACATGTGTGTAGGAAAAGCTTAACATCTCCGTTTATACATTGTATATTATGCTAATATGGGTTAAGGTTTAGTCATCTCTTTCTTCATGTAATGCATGTATGCAGGAGAGTTAAATTATAATCTCTCCTCTTCATGGATTTATATCGTATATATATTTACCTTGTTTTTCTTTACTCCTTCATTGATGAATTACAAAAAAGGAAGATAAATTTAGAGTTTATATATATATGCTATATTTTTGTTTATACATATATGTTTATGTTTGTTTAGATTATGACCTTCATTGAATATCTACACGTTTTATTCTATGCATGAGTTAAGGGGAGATTCTATGAAGCTTATCTTTAACCATGCATATATAACTCCATGAGTTTTGTCATCATCAAAAAGGGGGAGATTGTTGGCGCAAAGGACCATCACTCTAGTTTTGATGATGATTAACTCATGTACCTAATAATTTTGTGTTTATTAAGTTTCAGATATTCATTCAAGATCTTAGTCGGTGTTTAGCTTCAATAAAAGATTCAAAGTCAAGTTTTGAAGTTATCACATATTGATTCAAGAGCTCGCGCTTCAAGATCACATCAAGTACTAAAAGAGGAGTCTAGCTCATGGATCAAGTTTGGATCAAGTCGAGATAAAGAAGAAGATTTTCAAGAGAAGATTTTCAAGAAGACTTGAGTCTAAGTTTGTAAGTTTAAGATTTTTATTTTAGGATAAAATGTAAATGATAGATTAGTTGTGGATTGCTAAAACTCATACAAACACACAAATTATTTATATTATCTTTCATGTTAAATAATTTTAGTTTTTGGTTTAACCGTTTTGGTTTTGAGTTTCAAGAATACAATTTTTAGTTTTATGAATAGATTTCATTAAAATAAGTTTACATAGTTTATATATATATTGGATTTCATTCATATGCATTAGTGCTTCATATGCTTAGGTAACTTATTTTGATGTATCTGGTTTATATTTTGGTTTTTATTATAAAAAATAAGTATATATCATTTACTATGTGTATTGGATTCTATCCATATACACTATACTAAATGTGTTTCAATATCTTATTTTTGTATTTATACACATTTATAAAAAAATCGGATTTTCATTTAGAAGTTGGTTTTTGGAGAATACCAATTTTTGTTTATGCTTTAATTTCTATGTCACAAAAATAATTCATATGTTTGTAATATGTGTTGATTTTTATCACACATATTTATATTTCATAGTATTTCAATGAACTTATTTTTTAGGATTTATGGAGATTTTATGATATTTAAAATGAATTTAAATTTTTTTTAAAACTTTGAAAATGTGTTTTTGGTTGCTTGGGGTCGGCCGATCGATCGACCGAAGGCTAGCTCGATCGACCAACGTGCACACTAGCACATACCATTGGTCGTCGACCGACCGGTCGCCTGACCGACCGGTCGCCCGATCCCAGAGAGCTTTGCTCTCTGGTTTGGCCTGGTTGACGAACTGGTCGACCGACAGAGAGCTGTGTTCTCTGTATGCTGGGTGCGATTGACCGATCGGTCGACCGACAACACCAACGGTCAGATTTTTGACCATTGGCGGTCGACCAGCCGGTATACCGACAGCTGTCCAGAGCCATAAAGACTAGTTTTTCTAAACCACTATTTAAGGGGTCTTTTGACCAGTTTTTGAGTAAGATTTTGACAAGTTTTTCAAGAGCTAGTTTTTTTTTCCTATTTTCAAAGGAGTTTTCCCAATAAGTTTTGGAGCATCATTTCATATCTAAAGAGAGTTTTATTTTAAGAGTGATTTTCTTGAGTTTTCAAAACTTTTTCTTGAGTTTCACTTCCAAATCAATCTAATTTTCTCACACAAGCTTGAGCATTTATTGTTATATCCATCATATAGGATCCTTGTTTGCAAGAGTATTTGTTGGTGATCAAGAGAAGTGATCACCAAGTATTCTACCTTTGTATTTGGAGGAGTTGTAGAGGTTGCAGCCTTGGCGAGCTTGCGGGTTCGTGTTGTGTATTGTTCTTCCAGGAACAAGTAAGGGACTTGCGGGTCCAAAAGTTTTTGAGGGAGCTCATTGTAGGTGTTGCGGCACCGAGTGATCTTGCGGAATCGTTTACAGTGAAAATCCTTCATAGTGGTGAAGGCGGGGACATAGAGCAAGTGGCTCGTGTTAGCCCAGAGGCCTTCCACTCTAGTTTTGATGATGATTAACTCATGTAGTTATGTTTACTAATAATCTTGTGATTTTAGTTTCAGATCATTAATCAAGATATTAGTTGGTGATTAGCTTCAACAAAGGAGTTTGGAAGCTTTCACATGGTGATTCCAGAGCCCGAGCATCAAGATCATACATAGCACTCGTTGGAGTCAAGCTCGGTGGATCACGTTTTGGATCGAGTCGACTTGAAGATGGAAGATCGTCAAGAAGACTTAGGTATCCTAGTTTAGTTTGTATTTTAGATCCATTTGTAAAGATTAGATAGTTGATATGCTCAAGTGCACAACACACACGTTTTATGGATATTGGTTTTTCGATTTTTGGATTAACCGATATTTGTTTTCATGAATAGTAAATCAAAGCAAGTTTAATTGGTTTATGTATAGTAGATTCATTCTATACATGCATGCTTAACTTCCTAGACAAACTTATTTTGACTTTCCTATTCATGTGTTAAAAAATCTAAGTTTGATAAAATACAGGTTTTGGCTTTTGATAAAATTTCTAAGACACTAAAATGATTCAAAATGTTTGATATTTGTCTTGAAATATTTATCACATGTTTGTATATCCATGCAAAATGATAAAACTATTTTTGTGGATTTTTGGAAGTTTTTATGAAAATTTTAGAATATTTAAAAACCAGTTTTTTCTGACCCAGAAACCTAGCTGCCAGGCTCTGGCGGTCGACCATCCCGATCGACCGTACCCAGAGTCGGTCGACCAACGTGCACAGGTCCATGCACGTTTGGCCAGGGAACTGGGCCGGTCGACCGGGCAGTCGACAGGCCAGAGAGCTTTGCTCTCTGGAAAACTTCGGTCGACCGACCGGTCGACCGCAGTTCCCAACGGTCGATTTTTCGACCGTTGGCGGTCGACCAGGCGGTCGACCGCCAGCTGTTCTGGCTGAAAAATCCAGCCCAACGGCTAGTTTGTTTTGGGCCTATATATACCCCATTTGATTGTGGTTTTCTCCAAGATTTTGAGAGCCAAAATTTTCCTATTCTCTGGTTTATAAACAAGTTTTCAAAAGTGTTTTAGATCAAAAAGATTTCATCTTTATTGTTTTCAAGGGTTTAGAAAATATAAAGAAAATAGGTTTTTGGGATATTGCTTTAGATCTTCATTTCTATCATATTGCAAGTGTTTTCCCAAGGATTTTTCTTTGTTATTTGATTTCCAAAACACCTTGATTTCCACACTTGAGCTATATCCTCTATCCTATTCTATAGGATCATTATTTGTGGGAAAAAGAAAGTGGTTTGTGGTTGAGATATACCACTTGTTGTAAAAACCCTTTATTGGTTGCTCCCTCTTTGGTAGAGGTTGAGATTGTGGTTTACTCCCTCTAGTGTGAGGTGGAGTTTGGTTTGTATCCCTCTTTGGTAGAGGTGATTTGTGGTTGTTTGGCTAAGGGCCTACCCCTCTTGTGTGAGGTGGTGATTGTTTGCCTCGGTTGAGGTTGTATTGGTTGAGAGAGGAGTTCGGTACTCCCGGTTGTTGTACAAATCCTCCTCGGTGAAGGTTTCCTCGGTGGGAGTCCTAGGTGGACGAGTTAGTGGATTAGAAATCCTTCTCGGTGAAGGCGGGGACGTAGAGCTAGGGGCTCGAACCTCGAAACATATCTTTGTGTTTGCGTTTGATCCATTGACTTTAACTCTCTCTTTATTTTGTGTTGTGCAATCATTCATATTGCCATATCTTATTTGCTTGCATTTGTGCCTTGCATATATTCATATTGCCTATTCATATTATATGCTTGGTTTGTTTGTGTGTGCCTCACTTATACTTAACCACGAGAGCTTCATATAGCACCTCAACCCTTATCTAGGGGAATCAAGAGGAGTTAGTCCAGAGCCCTTCACGGGAATTCGGCTACACTCGTTGGTTGTATTAAGTGTGTTGCAAATTAGTTTTAGCTTCCACATTTAGTTTCTAGATTAGACATATCACCTATTCACCTCCCCTCTAGGTTATTTCAATTGGTATCAGAGCCTACGCTCCTGATACTTGGTTTAACCACCTAGGAGTGTGATATTGGACTTAGCTAATCTATCTTTGCATTTGCACATATATCTTGTTTGCACACACTCATGGATTGCTTGTCACCTCCCATGTTTGATGTCTCCAACATTGACGTGTGGAAATATAGGATGTCCATCTACCTAAAAACTCTAGGCTTGCATGTTTTCCTTGCCGCTACCAAGAAATGCTATCTTGGTAATAGCAATCATATAGGGGCCAATACACTTGCCCTTGAGGCTATTAGAAGCACACTTAACAAATAATATCTTATGTTTGTTTCTAACTATGATTCCACCTTTACAGTGTGGAACAAGTTGACCACCTCCACCTCCAAGCTTCAATTGCCAATCCAACCGGAGGAATCTAGTGGAGAATTCGAGTCACAATGCTTCATGGTCCAAGGGAATGACTCCCTTGAGGTACACTCGAACACTCAACTAGATGCTAGTTCTAATTCATATTGCAATGAATGTTTAGAAGCTCAAGCTATGAATGATGAACTTGCTAAAAATTGTGAAAATTTGATTTCCAAATACAAACTATTGAAAAATGATAGTCTTGTTTTAAAAGAAGAAAATAAAAATTTGTCTTCTAAAATTGAGATTATTTTGCAAGAGAAGGAAGAGGTTTCTAGTGAATGTGACTCACTTAGATCTCAACTTGATCTTGCCCTAAAAGAGAATGATTTGTTGAAAAATAAAAATGATTGTGAAACAATTTTGAAGAAAAATGAAAACTTGTCTTCAAAAATTAATTTTATTTTAAAGAAATGATTCTTTGAAAATAAAAATTGCTTCCATTTCAAAGGATTTAGATGTTTGTTTAAAGAAAAATGAATCTTTGAAAAATAATATGGATTCACATGTTTGCCATGCTAGGATAGCTTCACCTAGTTCATCTATTGCATGTCCCACCTCTTCTTTAATTGAAAATGATATATCTACGCTTAAGAAGAGTGTTGATTGTTTGGGCTCTACTTTGAGCCAATGTGCCATGAACCATACACGTTTGGAATCTTTGTTTCGAAAGAAACAAGTTCCATCTTTGCATGCACACCCATCACGGCATACACATGCTACCCACGGTCACCACCATCACACCATGTATGCTCATGTGTACACTTGTACACATTGTGGACGTAAGAGCCACCTTACTAAATTTTGCTATGATCGTATACATGTTTCAAATTTAGCAAATAAATTTGTTTGGGTTAGGGAAGATGCTAACCCCATGGACCCAAAAAGATATGGGTACCAAAGACCACCCCTCTTGTGTTTGATGTAGGTGTGGGCTCTCACATGACGTGAGAGTAGAGGTACCTTGGAGTGGATGCGTTCTGAGCTTCATGGAAATCATTTGGATGCATCACTTTCAAGGGATGTTTGGTGAAGGATCACCTTATTTTTGGAGACATGGAGAGTTGCCTCATAGGTTTTGGTAACGGTCTCTTACTCCTTATTTATGTTTGCATGTTTTTCATGTTTATTATATATAGCATGATTTGTTGTTTATAGATTATTATGAATGCCATGATTATTAGATCCTTGACATGCATGTATAGCCTTTGAGACACCCATGTTTAATATGGACCATTACTTTTGTGTTCTCGCATATGTTTAGCTATCATGTTTATCATAACTCTAATAACATGTGGATTTACATAATGATCATGTTTATGTTTTTCATGTTGATTTATGACTTGTTTTATGCTTCATGCTTTGAATATACGTTTAAATGTTACTTTTCATTAAGACTAGGATTTATACTTGTACATATAGTGGGCCACAAATAAATCTTTATATATGTTTGTGCTTGAATGCTTATTTGTACCAATTAGATGTGTTAGTATAGTCTAGTTTTGATGATTCATGCATTTTAACTTATATTCCTAATTTTGGACATGTTTTATAATCATGTGTTTTCACTTCATGTATATGTCTATTTTGCCAAACCTTAAGATATACATGTATACCCCTTGAGTCATTTGCTTTTCATGCAAATCTTATTATGGACTCAATTGTGTTTAGGGATATGTATGTATACTTCTTGTTTTGTCAAAACATACATATGCCTTGAAGTATAATTTGTTTTCAATGAAAACTTAGTTTTTATGAGTTTCATGTTTTCATGTTTTTGAGGAATATTGAGCTTAATTGAATATTTTCATGTTGATGTCTTCACATTTTACTTGTACACTCACCTTTCATGTTACTCATGTTTTGTTTTCATGAGTCATATTTATGCTTCATTGAATTTGAGTTTGGATATCATGTGAATTTCATTTTTCATGAAAAATATTTATGTTTTATTCCTTGCTTGAAGGATTTCGTACTAGTTAACAAGTTTTTCCATTTAACTAGTTCGTATTCTTCATTATGATAGAGTTTTTCAAACATACTTTATTTTTCAAACCTATTTTTGAAAACCCCTACCTTTAATGGGCAGTTGGATGGGCGACCATGCCTATGTATGCTTTATATTGAAAATCATTTTAAACATGAGCATGAATGGGTGGTAGGTTATATGAGATATACACTTGATATTATTGTTGTTTCAATTGATATCATTGGATTTTTTCAATTGGTATCAATATTGACATTTCTTGTATACTCATATATTTTTTATATATGTATGCTTGCACTTCATATAATATCAATTTCGATTGGTATCTAATTTTCATACATATATATATTTTGTTTATGCTAAGCTTGAGTTTTAATGATCATCATGTTTCAATTGATTAGTTTTCAATGGTATTCTAATACAAGCTTAGACATGTTTTATTTGGTATTTCATAAAGGGGGAGAAAATTCGTATTTTATCTTTCTATTGGTATTTGGTTTACTTTTGTATTCCACTCCCTTGCTTTATGATAGAAAATAATAATTTCAATTTGGTATCATATGTTTAAAAAGAATAATACTTTCAATTGGTATGAAGATTTTATTTGTTTTCTCAAAATTGGTATCAAGATGCTCTTTTGTTTACTCAATTGGTATCAAGATTTTGTTTACTTTCAATTAGTCTCTATGGATCTATTTCTTTCAATTGGTATCTAAAAATTCGATTTGTTTTATTGAGAAAATTCAAAATTTTGTTTAAATAAGAAATATCAAAAATGTTTTAATTTATATTCTTATTATTGAAAGGGGTGATATCAAAACAAATTAGGGCTGTGACCCCTTTGTTAATTCTTTGTTTCGAACAAAAAGGGTGAGAAAAATGTTTTTGTTTTTACTTGGACCCCTTTGTTGATGATTGACAAAAAGGGGGAAAAGTATTTGAGTTTATATTCATGTTTTATATGCATGTTTTGTTTTATTTATTAGTTTATCGTTTAATTGTTTAATTGGTATCAAGAGCATTTCATTGCTATTAAGAGCATGTTTTTATTGGTATCAAGAGCACGTTTTATGCATGATGCATTTCATATGTTTGGTATCAAGAGCATGTTTTTGTATTTGGTACCTTGTTTTATGCATGTCTATTCATACATGTTTGTGAGCTTACATTGCATATATTTATTATTTATTCCTATGCATGAGTTAAGGGGAGCTTCCTTGAAGCTTAACTTTAATCATGCATATATAACTCCATGAGTTTTGTCATCATCAAAAAGGGGGAGATTGTTGGCCCAGAGGCCTCCACTCTAGTTTTGATGATGATTAACTCATGTAGTTATGTTTACTAATAATCTTGTGATTTTAGTTTCAGATCATTAATCAAGATATTAGTTGGTGATTAGCTTCAACAAAGGAGTTTGGAAGCTTTCACATGGTGATTCCAGAGCCCGAGCATCAAGATCATACATAGCACTCGTTGGAGTCAAGCTCGGTGGATCACGTTTTGGATCGAGTCGACTTGAAGATGGGAGATCGTCAAGAAGACTTAGGTATCCTAGTTTAGTTTGTGTTTTAGATCCATTTGTAAAGATTAGATAGTTGATATGCTCAAGTGCACAACACACACGTTTTATGGATATTGGTTTTTCGGTTTTTGGCTTAACCGATATTTGTTTTCATGAATAGTAGATCAAAACAAGTTTAATTGGTTTATGTATAGTAGATTCATTCTATACATGCATGCTTAACTTCCTAGACAAACTTATTTTAACTTTCCTATTCATGTGTTGAAAAATCCAAGTTTGATAAAATACAGGTTTTGGCTTTTGATAAATTTTTAAGACACAAAAATGATTCAAAATGTTTGATATTTGTCTTGAAATATTTATCACATGTTTGTATATCCATGCAAATGATAAAAATATTTTTGTGGATTTTTGGAAGTTTTTATGGAATTTTTAGAATATTTAAAAACCAGTTTTCTGACCCAGAAATCTGGCTGCCAGGCTCTGGCGGTCGACCGTCCCGGTCGACCGTACCCAGAGTCGGTCGACCGGTCGTTGACCGAGTGCACAGGTCCGTGCACGTTTGGCCAGGGAACTGGGCCGGTCGACCGACCGGCCAGAGAGCTTTGCTCTCTGGAAAACTTCGGTCGACCGACCGGTCGACCGCAGTTCCCCAACGGTCGATTTTTCGACCGTTGGCGGTCGACCGGGCGATCGACCGCCAGCTGTTCTGGCTGAAAAATCCAGCCCAACGGCTAGTTTGGTTTTGGGCCTATATATACCCCTTTGATTGTGGTTTTCTCCAAGATTTTGAGAGCCAAAAATTTCCCTATTCTCTGGTTTATAAAACAAGTTTTCAAAAGTGTTTTAGATCAAAAAGATTTCATCTTTATTGTTTTCAAGGGTTTAGAAAATTTAAAGAAAAATTGGTTTTGGGATATTACTTTAGATATTCATTTCTATCATATTGCAAGTGTTTTCCCAAGGATTTTTCTTTGTTACTTGATTTCCAAAACACCTTGATTTCCACACTTGAGCTACATCCTCTATCCTATTCTATAGGATCATTATTTGTGGAAAAAGAAACATATAAATACAATGAGAGCATTCACGTGGGTCGTTGGATCTGGTCTCGGAGCAAATCACCTTTTCTGTAGGGATTGAATCACTAATTTGGAGTTCAAGATCAAAACTCTATAGGGAGTTGATCCTCTAAGAACGGTTCTCACGGATTTCTGTGAGAACTTTCACGTGGGTCGTCGGATCTGATAGATCAAATCAAATAAAACTAGATTTCTTTCAGATCCGACGGCCCACGTGAAAGTTCTCACATGAATTCGTGAGAACCGTTCTTAGGGGATCAATCACTATATTATATATATATATATATTATATATATATATATATATATATATATATATATATATATATATATATATAGAGGGAACTGATTCATTAAGAACTTCATAGTGAGAACTCCACGGTGGGTCATCTTATGCATGATTTGAACCGTTCATCTTGATCTATACATGTAAATTAGCCTAAAATTGGACAATCAAGTGATTCCAAACACAATTACCCTTGCATCAATCGTTATCTTATTCTACGGCTGAAAATAATGTATTTTTGTACCATTAGGTTCATGGACAAACGTGTCTGGAATCACTTGAGTGTCCATTATTAGGCAAATTTACATGTATCGATCAAGATGAACGATTCAGATCATGCATAGGATGACCAACCATAGAGTTCTCACGATGATTTCTCATCAAGGAGTTCAATGGATCACTTCCCTAAATATACACACTTGTGTCATTCTAGAAGGATTCATAACCGGATCCTTCTAACTAAAATACAATCCTACATCATCTAAATGCAAGATCCACTCTGTTAAAGTTGATTTATATTATTTGAAATAACTATAAATCAAAAATCACGAATTTTGAATACCTTTTGCCCAACCATCAAGAGGCACAAATGGATGGCTGAAATAGTGAGTTGGTTAGTTTAACGGTGTAGAATAGTTGAAATTTAATAAAAATTAGTGTATGAGGGTTTATAAGTGCTGAGATCCAGATCGAGAATTTCTATGTCTAGAGATGTAAATCTAAGCAATATGCTATTTTCGACCGTCCATTTTGCACCTACTTGATGGATAGGCAAAAAGTATTCAAAATATATGATTTTTTATTTTTAATTACTTGAAATAATGTAGATCAATTTCAACGAAGTGGATCTTGCATTTGGATATTGTAAGGCTGTATTTCAGTGGGAAGAATTCGACCTCGAGTCCTTCTGGAATGATACAAGTGTGTGTGTATGTGTGTGTGTGGAAAGATTTTAATGCACAGAGTGTAATATAAGAATTTACATTCATCTACAAAAATACAACGCAGCCCATTCATATCCATGATCCAAAGCATTGGATGTGATCTACATATTCTAAAACTCATATAAATCAAATTTCATGTGAATTGAATTTTTATAGCCTACAAATCAAGCAAATAAAAAAATGACTTTTAAAACCCCTACAAACCATCTATTTTAAATCATGAAATGGAGAGGCGGTTGGCTCAAAGATACAATCACTTTTCTTTTTGATGATTCTAAAACTCATGTGGTTAAGTGTTACTAATCAGGTTCAAGAGTATTTAAGTTTACAAGTTTCAAGTGCTAGTGTTTAGCTTCACTCTTCTTCAAAAGAAGGTATTGAAACACTCAAGCTGATTTAAGCATGGGACTCAAGCTCAAAAGTCAATACTTAGATTTTGGAGAAGTCTATTTGAACTCTTGTAAGAATTTAAAATGTTTAATTTTAGAGTATTAGATTGGATGCTCTAGAATTTCACACACAAAAAGATTTTTCAAAAATTAGTTCTTGTAGTTTTCATGATTTAGTTTTTGATAGACAATATATCTTCTATAAATTTTTATCTATATATGTATGTTTCATAATTTAATCCAACTCAAAATATTTCAATATCTATATATAGTTTTATAAAAAATATCAGAAGATTTATCAACAATTTTCTAAAACAAAGAATTTAAGTTTTTGGGCTAGGCAGGTCGAACGCCCGGTCGATTGCCTTTTGTGCAGAACAATTCTTGTATCTGTAAGAGGCTAACAATCTGTAGCATTGAAGATACATGGGTGAAGACAATGTTAGAGAAGTTGAAGAAGTTTCAGTGAGCTTCTCCACATGTTGTCATAGAAATCAAGGTCATGCCTAACTGCATATTGTATCAAAGAAAAGAATGTTGAACAAGTAGCATGAACATTTCTATCTTGAAATCAGATCATATTGTTGTTTTGTATATGATGTTTTATAGTTTCCTATTGTGTCAGTAACTCGTGTAATTTCGATGTATCCAATATCCATGCTACCTTGGTTGTAAGGAGTGTTTTCTCTATTCTTACAATTCAAGGATTATGTTGTTTTGATTGCGTTGAAATATATATATTATCTAGATTTCCTTTCTTTAGACCTACTATATTTAGATTTAGGGTGTATATAAATAAAGGGTATTATCCTTGTTAATATTGAGATCAATAAGAGAATTTTCATCTTCTCCTAACACGTAATCAAGCTATCTCCAATTTTCTTCAAAATACCTAAATCCTAGATCCAAAAAAAAAAAAAAAAGAAAAAAAGAAAAAAAATCCTCCATTAAAAATTCTCCCTCTCTTCAATGGCGACATCACTACTCGACTCCTCACCTTCTCGACTCGCGTAGTCTTCGCACGATCTGTGCTCAACCCTTGCGTGCAAACTCTCCTCGACATTGCCTCTGCAAGTCATCTTCCTCTTTACGGACCCAATCTTCTCCTCAACATCAGATCACTGACAGCGATCGTGTCCTCAGATTCTTTACCAACTTCATCCTTCATTCACAGTGATCTCTTGTTGGGTTTATCCTCTCCTCAACACCATGCCCTCGGCCTTCTGCAAGTTGCTTAGTTCATATTTCTAGTACTCGCTTAAAAACTTTCCTGACTCTGGTGTATTAGGGTCATTACTTTCTCTCGATTATCAAATTGCACTAATTGTCGGTTGTCTAAGAAAACTATTTTACCCTTTCCACTTAGTAAGCATATGGCCTTGGTACCTTTTGACTTACTGCACTCTGCTATTTGGGGACGTGTCCTCATTGTCATCTCTGTCTAGTTATTATTATTATGTTAGCTTCATTAGTGATTATGCGCGTTATATTTGGGTTTATCTCATGCGTGCACACTCAGATATTTTGCAAATTTATATTTCTTTCACAAACATAGTTTACACCTAATTTAATAAAACATACAAAAATGTTTCGATTAGATGGTGCATGTAAATTTTTTTTATCAATGCAAAATATTTTCAAATCACACAGTATTCTCTCTTAGCAAGCTTGGCCATATACTCATGAACAAAATGGTGTTACTAAATAAAAGCATGCTCACATTCTTGACACCACTAGAGTCCTAATATCTAATTTCTTTCCTTGTTATCTTGGGCAGAAGCTCTCCCCACTATTGTCCTTCTCATCAATATCACTCTTTCTTGTTAGATAACGCTTCTGCATATTCTCATATTTTTAATTCTCAGTTTGATTAATTCTCTTCTTACATTTGGTTATATGTGCTTCACCTTTCTACCAGTTCTTTCATGAACATGACAGGCTTTTCTTTCATAGAATCAAATGTTTATTTCCTGGGTATAGTCCTTTCACAAAGGGTATCAGTGTTATGACCCTATCAATCGACGTCTATGTATTGCTCCATGTTACATTTTTCAAAAATATCTTATTAAGTAGCTTCGCCAGATTCTGATCTTTTATTTCTTCAACCTTCCTTTCCCACTTTTGCTTCCAGTCCTCAACCTATACCAACATTTACTCTTATCTCTAGCGTTAGACCCACTCCCCCCACTGTCCATGTATTTGTTTTATCTTCATCCCGAGATTCTATATAGGATGTCATTTCCTTTTTCATGAATGCCACTCTGGACTTAGTCCCCTCTATAGTTGTTCCGTCTTCATCAGGTGATTCTCCTATTCCTCATCGCAATCCTCCACGAGATCATGAACCTCCTTCTTGGTATAGATCTTGCATGATGACTTGTTATTCTCCTGAATTTATATCTTTTCTTGCTTCTATATATTCTTTAAAGGAACCTAAGTCATATTCTGAGGTTATTAAATATCCAGAATGGCAACAAACAATGGATAAAGAATTACAGGCTTTTCATTATACCCACAACTGGTCCTTTGCCTTTCGGTGCCAAACCGGTAAAGCTGCAAATGGATTTACAAGATTCAACTCGATCTGATGGATCTGTTGAGTGATACAAGGCTCGCTTAGTTGCATGTAAGTTTTCACAGGAATATGAAATTGACTATGAAGAGACATTTGCACCAGTTGTAAAGGTGACTTCTGTCCACGCTCATATTTTTGTTGCTTCGGCTCGTAAATGGCTTTATATCAGATGGACATAAAGAATGCATTTCTTCACGGTGACTTATCTGAGGTAGTGTACATGCAGACTCCTCTTACAGTCTGCTCCACTTGGTCATGTTTGTCTTCTTCGCTGTGCTATCTATGTCTTAAAAAAGCTTTTCGTGCTTGGATTGGGAGGTTTCATCGATCTCTTCTTATACTGGCTACGCAGAGAGTTTTACTGATTATGTCATGTTTTATTGTTTATCACCACAAGATATTATTCTACTTCTATTGTATGTTGATGACATGATCATTACTGGGAGTGATCCTTCTGCTATTACATCTTTAAAGCAGAATCTTTAGAGTTAGTTTGAGAAAAAAGATCTTGGACTTCTGCATTATTTTCTGTGCATTAAGGTTGCTTACTCTTCTCAGGGATATCTACTCTCACAGCAGAAGTATATTTACGACATTCTTGAGCGTGCTACTTTTCACGATCCATCTTTTTCTGACTCCCCATCTGTAACCCCATGGAGCTGAAATAGAAGCTTTGCGAGGACGATGGTGATCCTCTACCACAGCTCACATGGAACATGAAACTTGTTAGTGCTCTTATCTATCTTTTCGCTCGATTAGATATCTCTCATGTGATACATATCCGGAGTCAGTCCGTCAGTGCTTCTACATCGACACATTATACAGCTCTTCTTCTTAAAACCATGACTCAATCTCTATTCTTCCCTTCAGATTTGCCTCTTACTCTTCGAGCTTGCTCAAATGCTGATCTGGGCAGATAATCCCGTGCTCATCATTCCACCACTAGATTATGCATTTTTCTTGGATACTCCATTATTTCTTGGCGTAGCAAGCGTCAAGACATTATTGCCCGATCTAGGTTGTATATCAAGTGATGGTTGACACTTCTATGGAGATAAAATGATTGTGTGATATGATTGTTCTGATTCCACTTCATATGCCCCTATATCATAACATTATGTAATGGTCCAAGTTTTTAATAATCTCAATTAACAAATAACTTATATTAATGAGCAGATTATCTCGATCATGTCCAAATTCTTGAAAATTTCAGCAGAATCTCCTCTGTATATACTATTCTATCCAAATATACAAGATATATATATATATATATATATATATATATATATATATATATATATATATATATATATATATATATATATATATATATATATATATGGTAAAGTGTTCCTAGTAGGTCCCTTAGATTGTAATCTAAGGAGATGGCTTAAAACTCTAACATCCCGATTTTTTTCACGATCCGACCGCACATTATCATATTCATGTTCTAAGATGTACGCATTTAAAAAATCATATAATTTGAAGTTTGTTTACTCTAATTTCTTTGGGTTCAAACATTAACGGTTTTTAAACAGTAGAACAAAATGGAACGATTAGATTAATGAGTAAACTAACTACAAATCACTTGATTTTTTATATGTGTACATCTTAAAATATGAAGATGATAATATACGGTCGGATCATAGAAAAAATATTTGGATGTTGGAGTTTTAAGCCGTCTCCTTAGATTGTAATCTAAG